>JBBMKG010681556.1:0-11905 GCA_037834515.1 Lespedeza cuneata | reverse complement strand
AAAAAAAATTGATAAATATTAGATTAATTAATTACCAATTAATCTGTAATTTTCTCAATTACAAATTAATTTTCATTAATTAATTTAAACCATAAACCAACAAAATAAGTAATCAACAACTGAAAATAATAACATATTTATTTCATAAAATAAAATAATTACAAATTACAAGAAATTTTGGGTAGAACTTTCAAGATGTTACAAAAGCGATCATCCTTTTGTCTTTCCATGCTTTACTTAGTTCCTAGTGGTATTCTGTTTAGGTGCTCCTAAGGGTTCTACAATGATGATAAATTGAAAGAGAGATTAGATAGGAAAAAAGAGTGAAAAATTATTAGAGAATGAGATCTTCTATTTATAAAAGGATTAATAGCTTCAAGATAAAAATCTTATCTTATCTCTAATTATTTATTTGATTATTAAGAACCTCTTTATCTTTAAAACCCATTTTAAATTAAATCATTTTTTTGAAAATACTTTTAATATTTTTCATCAACAAAACCAAAATTGGGGTGTTACAGGAAGCGTTGAGGACTTGTTCTCTTACCAAGACACCTTTAAGTTTTCTATTTTGTTTCATCGTAAATTTGGATATTAGATTTGAATCGATAAGTACTATGTCATTTTTCTACCACTGAGTTAAAAGGTCCAATTTGATTCAATTCCTAAGTAAGGAACTAGCTAGTATGGTTAACACATTAAATAGATATTTATAAATAATCTACCGTCCATTTATTTGCATTGCAAGTTTTTTAATAAATAATTTCTATTACTTATTTATCTCGACAAAATGGGTAAAATTAATATTCTACTGCCAAAATTACTCATGGTACCTAACCATGTCATGGACTTGTACCTAAAAGTCCATATTTCAATTTTTTACTAAGGAAGTTGGTTCTATGTATGAAGCTTTAGTTGTTGATTCACCTTATGATCATCTTTATCGTTTTTATGTTGGTTGGAAAAGTCCTTTATTCTAAGGCTTCAAGAGTAATATAAGTGTAATAACTCTCCAAATGAGAGTTTTTTTTGGGTAAAAATTATGTAAGGAAGAAATGGAGATGCAAACATAAATTAAGATCTCAAAATTTCAATTGAACTCAAAAGAAGGTTATACTAGGAAGATATAAGATCCTTGATGTTCCACAATCATGAATATTGGACGATGAAGTGCGAATAATAGAAAAATATGTGTAGATGACATCTAACTATAGTATTTGGATTTATGTATTTCCCAATTTCTCAAATCCTTAAACTATAAAACTTGTTCTATCATCCTTAGACTATACTCAAACATGATATATTTGATGTTGCATATAATTTCATAAATCTAATTATCTTGTCCAAATATTTTAATTTAATACTTGAACGTGTGAAATTCAACATTTGTTCGGGATAATAACATTGTTGCCTTTTGTCATTTTGATATTATTAAATATGACACTCTTTATCATGACACATAACTTAAAAAGAAGACATTGCGAAAAAAGTCTAAAATAAATTTACTTTTTAAAAATAGTCAATTTATTTTAAAAATAGTCTAAGCCTTAAATACGAAATCAAATAAAATAATTTTGGCAATCCAAAGCTCATCCAAAATTTAATAACTAACATAAAGGAGTTATGAAAAAAAAACTAAAACATGACAAAATTTAAAAAATAATATAAAGTCTCAATGTTACATCTTATTAGAGTATGTTTCTTGTAACAGCCACAGAAGAAGTCTAACCCTCCCCTCTAAGAATATCAGGAAAATCATGTTGTATCTCACCTGTCCAAAGTGGCATTCAACCCAAACACAAACAACAAACAAAGGGAGTGAGTTACCTTTTTCCACATAAGCATCAAAGATAAACACAAACACATGACGAATCTAGAATATTTTGATTATGGGGGCAACACTCATCTATAAATTAGGGGGACAAAACTCATTATAACTTCTTTTTGTTTTAAACTAAAATTTAAATTATAGATAAAATTGATAAAAACAAATATATATTATATTAAGAAAAAAATAAAAACTTAGCGGAGGCAATTGCTCCCTTTTTTATCAAATAGATCTGTCCATGCGCAAACATATTAAAGGCACCATACATACACATATATAACCATAAAAATACACCTGCAAATGCACTTATGCAATAAATGATCGTCACTTATATACAATAAGGTACCATCTTTCCTTTAGAGTAGCTTGAGAAGCCAAGATTATCCTCACTCAATCTTACAAGGTTGCTTCAACCAATGGAATCAAGATGAGCTTAAAAGAGCTCCAAACTGTAGTGTAATCTCCTTTAGGACTAAGAATTTTTTTTTAAATAACTCCTTTTGGGCCTTTTGGGGTAGGTTTATTACTCTACTCTTTCAAAAGCAATTCATGCAATTATATAGCATGGTTCACAAGATACAAATAACTTCACTTTCACATCTTTCTCAAAAAGGATCCTCACTTTGGCTAGGCCCATCAAACTCAACTTAAACGCTCCCATGACATCACATATTTGCATAAACAATACTCAATTCTTAATCATATGTCATTATCATACTTTGGATAGTTAATTATAAATGGATTAAAATGTCAACTTTAAAATCATAACTTTACAACATTTAATCAAACTTAAAGTGTATTCAACATTTACACTCATTAACACTTGTATGCACTTTCATTCTAATTATTAGTAAATCATCATTCAACCTAAATCAATAACTAATTAAAAAATGCTGTATATAAAGACTAATAAAACTAATAAGAATTTTTTGAAACTCACAAAACCATTGGACACACTTTTTAACATGGAAACTTAAAGAAGTGTTTCATGAAAACTAAGACATATTGCTACTAAAAGGCACACCTAAATCTTTGAACAAATTTAAATCATTAAATGATTTTTAATATCACTAGATAATATTTTGAGTCCATTGTTTTGAATAGTGAACAATTTTACAAGCAAAAATCTACAAAAATCTTTACTAAAAAATTAATAATCAAAGTTCAGATTTGTTCTAACACAAGACCGTAAAAAGATATGAAAGTTTATATACCACTTCAAATCAATTTCACACAAAATTTGAAACTAGATCATCACTTAAATCATCTTGTACAATTTATAGTGAATTTTCTTTGAAAACAGCTTCAAACACAAAACAAATTCATCACTACACATAGGTCAGATGTTGAAAATTATTTAGCATAATAAATAAAGTCTAAAATTAATAAATGATATGTCATTTCAAAGTTTAGGATGTTCATTCTCTTAATCTCAAATTCATTTTATAAAATATGTTTAGAAATACAGAATTTAAAAATCACCACTTTAGCCCATTTTTGCGCACACTCAACTTGAGGTAAGCATTCTCCTCTAGTTATTAAATTTTTTGAGTGTTTCTTGAGTATAATCTAGAAATATAAGCATTAAAAAAAACCATCACAAAAAAGAGCATGACAAAACCTGTTCATAAAAAGTTCAAGATTGCAAACCATACTACACCTTTTAAAAGTTGCTTGTTCACTAGTGTACTAAAGTTAATTGATCAAAAAAATAAAAAAATAATTACCTATTAGATTATTTGCACCAGTAGTAGTTGTTTGAAAATTGTTAGAAACATCACTTGTTTCACTGTTGTTATCAACAATCGGTAATGTTTGTGGTGATCCAGCAAATTCATTCATATTGTTTCCTTCTCCATATGCCAACAAATCTTCTACATTTCTACTACTCTGTACCAAAGACAAAATAATATAAGTTTAATATTAAATGAAAAATTAGTTCCTTTCCATACTTTTCTTTTATTAATTTTGTTTAATTAGACATAGGAATGAAAAACTTAATGTTTATATCTACATATAAACATATATGCTTATACAATATTTTAGATTTTAAGTTGAGTTCAAATGACATCAAAGCTTGACAAACAATTACTTGGGAGCTATATTTTTAATGATGACAATATTTAGTAACAAAACTTGAAGTAATAAATAATTTAAGGAAAAAAATAATGAGAAGTTGAGTGAATTAGACATGCCTTGGCCCTTGGACACATTCACAAATTCTTATAATTTAAAAAATTTCATATTTTACTTGAACAACCTCTTTTTTGCAAAATAATGTGTCATGAGAAAAAAAATGAATTGTTTACAATAACTTACATTCCCTTAAAAAATAATATACTTATGTGTTTGGAAAGAAATTTCTTGGGAGGATAATCATTTTTTTTCTTCAAAAATTCATTGAAGAAATTAAGGGGAATGTTGATTATCCCTACAAATAAAATTAAACCAAATATACACTAAATCATACTTTTTTGTGATGATAAAGATACATTGGTACATCAAATTTGGTTGAATTTCAAAATATAAAATAGACATGAGTAGTTAAGTTGTACAATACATTTATTGTAATTTGAATGGTTTTATTTGTATTACCTCTCCTACAGATGGTTTGTCAAGTAGACTTGGCTGATTTTCTTCGAATGACCAAAATGTTTTTAGTAAGCTCTCTAGAACATGATCTGTTTCCTGCAATTAAAGTAACTAGTTATGTTATTGATAATATAAATATTGTATAATCACATGAAATGAGATTACTATAAGCTAACTACATGATATCATGTGTAAATTTTAAGTTAACTATTTCAATTGTCATTACCTTAGTGAATCCAGTATATATAGTTTTTGGTGCATTTTGGTTAAATAGTTTATGTAATGGACTATTTGTATTGGCTGCATCAACCATTCTCATTGTGGATGTGATGAGTTCCCCTTCATGTGAAGATTGTAATGCAAGTTGAGGCAATTCACCACTTACTTCTCGATTTGGTGATGGTACGAAAATTAATGGAAATTCACTGGTTACCTGCAAGAAAAAAAAATATTCAAAAGTCCAACAATAGAAGTTAAATTTTTTAGGAAACAAACTAAAATGTATATTATCCAAAGTAATTCTCATTACATCTGATGTCATTGCATTGCTCCCTACGATGAATGCTTCATCTGCAGCATAATAAATAATTATATGAAGAAGAGAGACATAATTAAGGGGAGGGGTGGAAAGGAGGGAAAGCAAAATATCATATATTGATTTTTGAATATGCCATGTTAATCTTTTAGATGTTAAACTTTGAATGACATCAATGTGTATAATTTTGTAATCCTTTATTTTTATGTTAACATGTCTAAGTAATATTACTACTACAATTAAATAAAGAAAATCACTTGATAGAAAAAGTTAGTCCCTTTTAAGTTCTAAGTTAGGCATTACTAAATATGTAGATATGATTTTATTGACAAAAGAAAAAAAAAATTTAATGAAAATAATTTTATTAATATTTGTAATTGCTATCATTATCATCAACAAATTGTTGGATATTTTAAGTATAAGATTATCAGTTAATTGATTTTCAGTTCTAACTCACAGTGCTAAAGTAGGTTAATTCTACTATTGCCATGAACCATTTTGTTCTTCATTTTATGATTTTTTTTACTAGTTCCAATTTGGATAAATTGGAGTCATTGTATAAAAATTATTTCCTATCAGTGAATAAACATTTAAAGTGTTATTTGACTTCCTAAAATGAAATCATGTCCCATTAGGTAGGGTTGGCTAGATTGATTAAGCATTGCCCATCAAATTGTATATAACAAACATTAAAACAAAGTTCATCATGTAATGGAGATGTATATAAAAGTTTATGAAACATTATAGTATATATTATATATTGTATATACATGACAAATAAATTTGATTTTCTGTGTTATTAAATTTTAAAATTAATAAGGCAGAACATAAAACATACTTGGAGTAAAATTATCAGGCAATTGATTCAATACTTCTTCATTTATAGGTGATCTTGCTTCTTGAGAAGCATTACATCCATGCATGCTTTCAACACCATGTTGCTCCTATAATTAAATTCAAGAAAAGTGAGATTTTAACACATTATTGCATCAATTAATCAACTTGAATTAGACAAAAAAAGGAGCAGTGTAACTAACATTCACGTGCACCCATTCTCTAAAGGGGTCAAAATCATAGTTTAGCGACCACCATTCTCGCATAAACCCTTCTGGTACATCCATTACTGGAAAAATGAACCCCACATTTTTTAGGCACAAACTACCATACAACAATTAATAATTCATAATATAACGTAAAAGCAGTCAAGTATAACTTTAATTCATAAGCTGCAATGATGTGGTTACAAAAAGATAAAAATTATATGATTAAATTCTTTTTAATTTTTTTAATAAATAGCAAATACCCTCTCTAATAGGTTCCTTCGTTAACAAATTCCTTATAAAATCCCAACAATGCGTCACGTATATGAGAATTTAAGCTATCTTATTCAAAATAAAGTGCAATTTAATATATTAAATGAAAAATATATTAATAATTGTCTCTAACCAATTTGTTAAGATCCAAATGCAAGATATGAGACTTGAGTCCTATATTGAAAGTATAAAATTTGAGTGTGAGAATTATGAGGTCATGTCTCTCCAAACATAATCACAAGTTTTTATGGTGTGGTTTTCCTAAGATTGTTGTTAATTTATAGTAGAGTTTTTTACCAACTACAAACCAATAGTATAGGGTGACTATGCATTGTGTTTTTCTCTTGGGACTAGTCAAAGGGATAATGTGTTGGAAGCCTCTTTTATAAGCTCAACTATACTCTTCTAAGCATACCTTAGTTAATAGAATGAATATCTTGTAGACGAGAAGCATCTATTTTCATTTTCTTACTATATGCTAAAAGGTTTCAAACTCTACATTACATGTAAAGTTTGTTCACACAACATTTAATTTGGCAACTAAGTCAAACTTCATAATTAGCAAAAAACCTTGTTTGTATATTATATACAAGTATGGATAATCATATTTTGGAGGATGAATAACAAGTTAAAATTCTTAAATTACAATATCATTTTAATTTAAAATCTTCACCTTTTTTTTGAAGAAATTGTACAACATAGTTTACAGGTAAGAGAAAGAGAGAAATGAAAGAGAAGTATGAAACATAATATACGAAATGATGTAAAGAGATAAAGATATAAGTGTTGTCCTATAGATTATTGTATGAGTTGTTGTATGAACAACACATCTCTTTTTCATAAGAGGCACTAAATAGTCCATGCCTAGGTAACACGTATAGAGAAAGAGATATAATATTTAAACATGGCTTTGTCAAGTGAAATTTTAACATGAAATGATTAGTTTCTATAGTTGTTGTACTTTTGGCATATCAATGGATATTACTTTAGCATATACATATTAACATCTAACACCATAAGTGCACATCTATGTTCAATTAAGGGATGAAAGGGAACACTTAGGAGAGGTAATGATAAATGTTAGTATGGACAATCATTGCAACCTCACTCCTTTTCTTATAATCATTATAACCACATATACATCCATTCACACACACATAACAATACATTTTCTCTAACTATGTTGTATCTATCAGTGTTAAACTTGAATTTGTTCTAAGCTAGTTTATTTTAGAATAATGCCTCCATCTTTAAAGGTGGATTAACAACCAAGAATCTTCTTTCTGTGGTTCGTCTTCAAAGTGTTGTAGACCTCAGAGGATAGTTTTATGTGTCCATTTCATAATGTCAAATAGAGAATTAAGGTTAAAGATAAATTAAGGGGCTTATGGGTGTACCATGTGAAAACGAGGGTGAAGAAGATTTCAAATCCTACATGTTTTCTTGATTTATGTGGCGAGTTTTAATTGGAGAGGTAGAAAGTAAGACACAACATGTGAGACAAGTAATTTTAGTAATTGAAGATGTAGTCAAATTTGTATGCATTTAAGGATTTGACTTGTCCTGATTTTAAAAAAATATGGCAAAATGAAGTTGTAGTCATATCACTTATAAATTTAACTCTTTTGAGGTCAACTTCTTTGTATGATAAAATGTAATAAAATAATTCTTGACTAAAAAATAAACCCATTGAAATTTTAACAACTTCATAATTTATTTTCATTGTGCATGTATATTATCATAATTTCAACATTTGAGTTTTTAATCAACAATTATTAAGGCACTTCACCCAGACGAATCCCACCATATTCATTTATGAAACTTATAATGTGATTCTTTTTACGAGAACTTTTTTTTTATTTACAGTTGAGATTTTTCATGTATCTAAATTAATTGTGTTTGCTTACTCGTTACTTGTAGACTTTCCTATAATATCTATAGTGCTAATCTAAACAATGGCCTTCATTTCCATATGAGGAATTATTATGTAGTTTGGGACCACATGGTCACGTGGTCCTCCTTGCCAATCTCTCCTGTTGATAAGTTAATCACTTTTTTTTTTTTTTTTGTAAATTAAAATTATGGCTTAATGTGTATATCACATGCACCAAAAGAAAAGAGATTGAACAGGGCCACATGGTCTTAAGTTCCAAACCATGCAATAATTTCATTCTTATCTCCTTTTTCATCCTTCTAATAAAAAAAATTCAATAACACTACAAAGTGCAACCAACAAGGAGAGAAAATATTATGTAATTTTTCAAAATTTGAGGAATACAAAATGAGTATGGGTGATTTCATTTTAAATGCTAGAGAGTCCACTATATAAATTACCATGACAACCTTGCAATCAATATAATAATACCCTAATAGTAATTTCTAGTGCAAAATCATCACATGAATAAATGTAAGGCAACAACTTTACCAAAAAGTGACGAATGACATGCACAAAGAAATCTACCAACAAAAGCACCCAAAACTTGAACCACAAAGAATAAACAAAAAAAAAATGATATAAACATTATTATACCATCACTTGAAGCGGCACCTTGATCCAGCAGGAGATTAGTCTCATTCCTAAAAACCTCAGCAGTTTGGTGCATGTTTCTTTTGATAAGATAATCATATAGGTAACGTTCAAATCTTCAAAAGAAAAGAAAAAAAGCAAACAAAAGTTATAAAAAATAACCATGACCCAAATTAGAAAAGAAAAAGAAAGAAAAAAGTGAATGGTGATGAAGATGATACGTTTGGCGATTGCTCATGTCTTGTTCCATGACTTGAATAGTGTGGTTTGAGTCCATGAGAGATGAGAAGAAAAAGAAAATAGTTTGAAGAAGTGAAGACTAGATGACGAGAGACTACTAAAGTTAAAAAATCATTGGCATTGTCAAAGAAATGTTTACTTGTATTATATGTTAATGATGAGAGATAGCAAGAATACGGAGAGACCGCAATGTGTAAGTGCAATATTTCATGCAACCAACAAAGTTGAAGAAAGACATTAACTCAAAGATGGTAATGCTCTTCTGTGGAGCGTTACTTCATTTCCTAAAATCACATTACTTTGACTTTTTATGATTTACAGACAAGCATACCTCCCTCTTCTCTTCCTTCCGTTTTTTTGTCAAAGACATTGATTATAGTGCATTTTTTTAACATTATTATTAAATGAAATTATTAAATGAAAGTGATGTTGTAATATATACTTTTTATCTTTTAGTAGTTAATTTAATTTAATTTAATATTTGATGTATGTAACATATTATTCTCAACAGTATTAATTAAAATTGAGAAATACTACCAATACACCTTCTGACATACTCTTTATTATTAATTAAAATTTATTAAAAATTACAAAATCATAAATGAAATTCATTAAATACACATTAAGACTCACACAGTTTCATAATTTCCAAAAAATTCATCAACTAATGAAGTGTGTTGCTAATATTTCTCATTAAAAATTATTGAACTAAATGTGACACCCTCTACCCTGAAAACGTAAATAAAGCGGAAACATACATTGAAAGTGGAAATTTAAAACTTTTAAAAGATTTCTCATGATTAAAAACTTTTTCGAAAACGCAAGGGATAGAAGAGTCACAAACGGTCGCACTCACAGTTATAATATCATTACAAAACACACAGAATAATAACACAAGTGATAAGATACTTGGCCTAAAAGCACGTGGCCCTCAAACATAAGTACCGAACATATAAAATAGTGCAAAAAATCCATAAATTAACATCTAACCTAGGAAAATGTTAGAAGATTAATGCACTACAGAATATAACATAATAAACCCTAATCTAAACCCATAGCCTCGGCGTCATATATCTACCAGAGCAAAAACCCACTAAGAGGGAAAATACTAATCCTCCCTGTCACCAACGTGAAACTCATCAAATACGGGTTCCAAGAACTCCAACTCCTTTCGGTTCCTCACATCCTCCGGGAAATATTTCTCTAAAAGGGCTTCCCTAAATACAAACCAAGGAATCACTATACCATGCACTCTCTCTAACCTGGGACAAGCCTTCTTAGAAAGCATGTAGGTAGCAAATAGGACTTGCTGCTCATTTGGGCACTGCATCTCATGGAATATTTTTCTGATCTCCCTTAACCAATTCTCAGCACCCTCGGGATTATAACCTCCTTTGAATATAGATGGATTGTTCCTCTGAAATTGATCTAACCCTTAATACTCAGCAGCTCCCCTAGTCTGATTCCATATAGCTCCAACAAGACCTTAGAGAGCATCGATTATCGCACATTATTCCTACCAGCCATGATATCATGTACCAGCTAAGAACCAAGAACTTGAGGAATGGTCAACAACATAAAGGAAACGGTCAAACACATCAACACAATACTCAATGTATACATGGAAACACAACAAACACACAACATACCGACTGAAAGGTTCGACCTTGCTCTGATACCACTCAATACTAGGTACTAAGTCTATAGAAAACTCAATCTCTCGCTTGGGTGGTAAACTAGACACCTCAGGAAACTCCCTCACCACTGGTATGTCACTCATAGAAACTCTAGTCTCAATAATAGTATTAGCTAAGATCATATATACTTGGGCATTCTCTCTCAGAAGTGCCTTAACTTGGTTAGCAAAGATCATTAAATCACTTCCACTCACATCATGATCAGAAACACAACAGTCTTATCAAAACAATTCAACATGACATGGTTGGAAGATAACCAGTTCATACTAAGAATAACATAAATCTGACTCAAAGGTAAAACAACTAAATCAACTACAAACTTCCTATTAGCAATCACAACACGACATTTTAAACAGACATCAGAAGTCATAACAAAATCACTAGTAGGAGTATTGACAATCAAATCAAAAGGCAAAGCAGACACACGTAAAGAAAGTCTATCAATAGAAACACTGGATATAAAAGAATGCATCCCACCAGAATCAAAGAGCACCACCAAGAGAATTCCTAGGATATTTGACCTCTCTTTGTCTCTTATTCTTTCACTTTAAATTCAATTTCAGTCTTAGGCAAATAATTGAGCTTTATTGACAACTGTAGATAATTTTCAGACTTTGTGTATATTTGACATGTCTATCTTGTGCAGGACCTACAAGACACTACAGAATTCCAAATGGAGCTTATTAGTAGTGCTTGGAAAGCTAAGGAAAAGATCTACAACTTTTCCAGAAATAGACCAAGGCCACTTCAGACGATTTAAGTCAAAAAGGGATCAAACGATACGCCTCTGCATTTATAATTTTGGGCTGCAAATTTGGGCCTTCTCTTTTGTAATTAGTTTCCTTAGGTAGCTTAATGGGTTTAACCAGGGCCCATTCATTTCTGCCTTATTCTTATAGTATATATAGAGGAGACTATGTAATCAATGATATCTATCTTTTATGCTTACACATTTTACACATTTAATGTAATTTGTTAGTTAGTTATGTTTCTAGATCTAGAATTTTCTCTCTCTTCTCTCTCTCCCGTTCTTCATTTTCTCTTCATCTTAATTCTCTGTTTTCTAATTTTGTTCTTGAATTTCACGTTGCATTTCCATTGGTAATTACCATGGAAGGCTAAATCTCTAATCAATCCAAGGAATCAAGCATTGCAATGAAGAATTTGAGTCCT
>JBBMKG010681555.1:0-11862 GCA_037834515.1 Lespedeza cuneata | reverse complement strand
TAGACGGGATTGAAGTTGATTCGAGGATCGGCCTGTCACAGTAAGTAACTGAAAACTCAGACATCAACTAAAGAATGTGTACAAAACATAAAAGTTGAATCTACAACATCCTGACTCCTGAGGTTTAGGTAAGTGTTTATCAACTGAAATAAGCATAAAAGTGTTACAAAGTTTTATTCAAGCTCAGCACTTGAATCTACAACATCCTGACTCCTGAGGTTTAGGTAAGTTGTGTCAACTCCTAGAAACGTTTTCTGCTTCCACATTTTTATTCATTAGGTACAAATGTACAATGCACTTATGCACATGAAGTAAAAGTTTTCAATTTAGTTTGTTTAATATATAATTTAGTTTGCAATGTTATTTTTGAAGGAATGCATATCATGCAATGTCATATCTATCAAGGGGAAAGCCGTGTCATAAAAGTCAGAAAAAAAAAGGTGAAACAAAATATTATGTGGCAAATTTAAAGGGTCATGAATAGATATGGCATACCAAGTCCAAAGCCATGACTAAAACCAACTCCATATCCAACCATGCCCTGAATACTCGAACTTCCCACCTTTCTAACCTGTATAATATATGAGAAACGGATATTTCACCAAAAGCAACAGAAAAAGAAGGAGCTAGCAACATGGTAATCACAGCATACTTCAAATTTTGTCTTACCGAAGTATTGACTTGGTTGCCAATGCCAGAAAATGCATCCGTTGCACCCTTGGTGGCGCTCATTACTTGATCCAACACCGGTATAGCACCTACACGGAATTAATACATTTAAATATGAATATGCACTCGTAAAAACGAAGAAAAAGATACCACTTCTCAATTATATTTTAGTAACATTTCTCAAGTCTAAACAATATGACATGCATGAAGGAGAATCAACCATCTAATGACTCACATTGGAAAATAAATAAATACAAGTACTCAATAATGTCAATATTTCGGGCCTCCTTTCACATTTAAGTCGTCTTCTCCAACTACTACATACACGTGAATATTTTTTTCGATAATAGTACTAAGAATTAAACTTGAAGTAAATTACATTGACACCCTAAGATGTATAATTTTTTAATGTTACTTTTACCTTCCTAGAGAGGGTCATAGTATAATATTATTTAAAATTAAAGGGTGGTCAATATAGTTCATAAAAGGAGTAGGAGTATAATATTTTTTAAATAATTAAGGGTTTTATGTAGGTGTAAATAAGTAAAAAAAATATATGTGAAATTGCACAAAAACAATAGAAATGTTAGTGTAATTTATTATAAAACTTAAGACCTCATGTATCATCCAAAATTTTCACCAGGTCCACCCTGAGCCTAGTGGTTTAGAGACATGTGAATATGATGTATAAAGACGAGTAGGGAAATGAGAAAAAGAATACTCGTAATTTGAGGAGTTTGAGCGGGAGTCTGAGGAGTTTTGGGCTTGAAGAAGCGTCTCCAGTCCATCTTGTTGTGTGTATGTTGCAAAGACACAAGTAATGGAAGTAGCTAAATTTAAAGGGCTGATTCCAAAACCTCAAAGTACTTGACCCACTTTCAAAGTAAATGGATTCTCAGTTCAAAATACATTTCTTTGCTGCTAAGTGTGCCACTTTCCATTTCCCTTGTAACTTCTTCCTTTTCATTGTCATCAAAAGATAGGTATCATTTCCCTCCGTGCAAAAATTAACTTACTAACCATACTATAAAAATTGCTATAAAAGAAAGGAAATTTCCCTTCCATTTTCGGACTCTGAGAGACCAGTGAGAGAATTACTAGGCCTCCCTGATTAATGCTTATCACAATTGACAGTCAATGATTCTTTTATGGTCAAAGAAAAATTTGAACCCATTTTAATTTGTTTACATTTGTTTTGCGTCCACAACATGTGAGGGTAATTCTCTCCACAACCCCTTTCAGAATTTTACCTCGTCCCTGGCATTGATTTAGGGTTTTGAAAATCATGCTCTGAATTCCATTTCTTCTTCGGAGTGCAGGGAATAACCTTTTAGAACCTGATCACGACTTCCACATTTTTCGAACCTTTTTAATCGATAATTACTTTTAAAAAAATATTACCGTCCATTTCCCTTTTCGTATAATTGGTGTGTTTAATTTTGTGATAGTAAATAGTATTTGACTGATTTTATAAATTTAACATTTTCTTACAGCTTTATCATAAAACAAAATTTTCATTTCATTTCTTGCGTTCGTTTCCATTCTAACTCATTAAATTGTAATCTCCGGAGATTCGTAGCCCGTGTGACCTTAAACTCAGACTAGCAGAGGTACTGGAAGGCAAAAAATGCAGGGAAACCACGATAACGGAGAGACCCTATATGCAAGCTCAAGAATATATTATTATCACTAACCTACTTTTTCCTTTGTTTTCTTCGGCACTCAAAACAATCAGTACATGGCAACCTATTTCTATTTCTACCCGAAGAACTAGCTTCAAGTTTGCTAGATGGTATTTTCAGGTCCTCCACTAGTATGCGGCGAAGCTTCTCATTTTCCTCCACAAGTTCCTCAATGATTTGTTGGTGTTTCAAAACCTAAATCCATAACAAAATTAAATAAATAGTTAAAACAAATATTTTTTTGGGGTCAAAAGTTAAAATAATAAATTAAGCTACTGAACCATTTAATAGTTCAACAGAAAGTATAAAGATGTCCTAGGAAGAAGATTGAGAATCTAACTGTACATAAAAATTACCATCTGAAGCATTATCCTTTCTGACTGCAAACGTCCAACCTGCAGAAAACTCACAAAAAGCAAAGGGGGGGGATAATTTAGATAAATGGTTATTCGATCATTCACATGCATATTGATTGTGAAAACAATGATAATTTTGTCCAGTAGCACACATTATAGCTTTGGAAAATATTTCATAAACAAGAAGACTTCTAACAAGATCATATTAATAATTTAATTGCAAGAACACTTCTAACAAGATCATATTATAGCATAGAGAGTACATAATTCCATCAAGGCTGCTTCACCTCAATTTTAGCCTACCTGCCCCATCTCCATACTATGTCTTGTACTTACCTAGTATTCCCAATATAAAAACATATATAAAAAAAACTAAAAAAAAAAAAAAAAAAGAGAAGAAGAAAGGGAAACACATTCCACAGAAATAATTATCCCAAGAGGCAAATGCCTCCTATAGTCTACATCTCTTCTTTCAACATAGTACATACAAATACAAAATGCAAATTCTTCCATTTCATCCACTTGTGAACTTTGAAGGCATAATATGTAAGTGAAAAATCTAGGTTCAAAGTTATTTTAAAAATCAAATGATTAAAATGGGCTGTAATGAATAGAAGAAAAGGCATAGCATCTAATTGCCATTTATGAAAATGAGTGCATACCGCTTCATCAAGCCCTCCTCCTTCTCCCTTCAATATTGGATTTTGCAGAAAGTTGCTAATAACCTTCTCAGTTCGGCTGCCAAATGCAGAGTCAACTGCATTGCCTCTTAATGGAGTATTTTCAAAATCTGAACCAATTTGCACAGGTAGAGACCCTGACAGACCTTGAGATACTTGATCAGCTGATTTAGTTGGCAACTGCATCATGCTTCCAGCAGAACTTTGGTTGGTATTGTCTGTGCTTACAGCACTTTGCAAGGATGGTGGAATTGCACCCTGACTAATTCCAAACTTCGTCATCGTTTTTGTCATTACATCCTAGAAAATTCAAGATTTTAGGTATGAGATACACAAAAGGGAAAAATAGAAGACAATACTTTTGTGCAAAGAGAAAAATTCACATACTACAAGACATGATTGAATTTGATTCAAAACCCCTGGTTTCACGGCAAGGCCTGACATCATAAAAACATAAAATTTAGCTATCAACCAAAGCAAGTGAATAAAACATGGTGCATCTTTTTTACTGGAATAATCAAACAGAATCTACCCATATCAAGTTACAAAAAGAGCATGGCCAGGGATGTGCAGTTGACAACTAAGTTTCAAGCAATATCAGCTTTTGAGTCTACATTGTCCTGAGATTTACGAAACATCGTGGAAATTTCTAAACATCTGCTGCTTCCACTTTCTTTCTATTTTTCATGCATAATGCTTTGTAATGTATAATATTACAATTTAGTATGTTAAATATAATTTTTTGTCTAGTGCATTGCATAACATATACAGCTGAGTAGAAGCATGCAGTGAGCCATAGACCATGGTTTAAAAGTATTTCATAGAATGCAAACACTCTACAGCTGCATCCTACGAGCATTCTCGAGATTTTCCGAACATGTAAAATGTTGAAACACCAAAATGTCAGTTCCCTATATGAATCATTTTGGGAACTAATCAGAAAATTTATCTAAATTCCTCTGGAAAACGCAAAAATCAAAAACATTTCCAATAGTGGTACAGCAGATAGACCGACAGTTCAAAATATCCCTTAAAGTTACAATGACAAAGACCAAAAGAAAACAACATTGTGGTTCAATGAACAAAAAATGGAACAAATGACATGATTATCTTATCCAAATTAAAGGCTAAACAAGGGAATTTATATAACATAAAAGTACTGAACAGTTATGTTATGGCATACCAACTCCAAAACCATGACCAAAACCAACTCCACATCCAACTCCCACTTCAATATTCTTAGCTCCCACTTTCCTCAACTGTACAAAATACAACAAACAAACATATCACTAAAAAAAAGTGCTATACAGTAGTAAGTTACTAACAGCATTTATCAAAATAGAAAAACGATGAGTGTTGTTGTCTTACAGAAGTATTGACATGCCTGCTAACACCAGAAAATGCATCGGTTGCACCCCTAGTGGCACTCATTACTTGATTCAACATAGGTATTGCACCTACATCCAATAATGAATAAACCCTGGTAAAAAATATTCAAATAATGTCGCAATTCACAATATCAGCTTCATGAAAGAGAATCGATGAATCAATACCCAGATTTAAAGGGCGTCCAACGCCGATTCCGACTCCACAGCCGATACCAAAACCAGTGAACACTTGACCTACTTTCAAAGTAAATGGATTCTCAATTCGAATCGCGTTTTTATTACTACTAATTCTTCCACTTTCCATATTTCCGTATCACCTCCAAAGTCTGAACTAAAACCCTTTTCTTGTATCAAAATTTCCCTCCGTTGCAGTGGGCGCATATCTTCTTCCGGCTGGCCTAGTGGGCTTGACAGAACATGATTGTCATAGGCTATTTTTCTCCCTGCACCCATATATTCTCCTTCTACACCCAGAAAATTTTTAAAATACCAAAATTACCCCTACCCTACAATTCTTCTCCAACTGTTATTTCTCCCTACACCCATAGGTTCTTTCCTTCCCCTTTGCTCGTCCTCGATTTCCTTTCCTCGTCTTGCCTCCGTTAAGTTGCTCACTCTCACTAACTTCTTTTATCCTTTATTTCTCTTTTGTTTGTTCATGAAATTACAATTACAAGTAAGAGTATTTTTATTGGCTATTCTGAAATGTAAATCTGGACAGAATCTAATTCAAAAATACTAATACTTGGATGTTCCATAACACTCCTGAGTAGGATTTCATAAAATTCTAAAATGACATTTCAAACATCTATAAACTTTGATGCGTTATGAAATAACATTCCATAGCATTCCAAAATAACATTTCATATTAGATGCGTTGCGGGATGATAATGCAAAGGGAATAAGGGTGAGTGTAGATTTAATAAATGATATACCAGTAATTTCATAAATTTAGATAGGTATAGGAGAAAATTTATTGGGTACATGACCTGGACAGTATTGACCCAAAAATTAGGGAAGAATTTGGGCCCTACATTTTTGCAAAGGAGGCCCAACCAAAAAATGAATGAAAAAAAAAAAAGTATAGTTTACACGTGCGGAAGGGACAGAAACAGATAAGGGCATTCTGGTTACCTGCTCCCTCATCCTCTTTTACGTTTTTCAGTGTTCCCATGTCTCCTTCTACCCACTGAATTTTATCCCTGTTTTCTCTCTCCTTCATGGCTTCCCAAGTTCTTCTTCAGGTTTAACTCTTATCTCTTCATTCAATGTTAAAACCCAAACATTATTCTTACTTATTTATTCTGAAATTGCATTGCAGCAGGCACTGTTTGCCCCCAAGCTTACTCTTCCTTCTTCTCTAGCATCTTCTCGTAACGTGGCCTTTATTTCTAGGGTTCCTTCGACTCCAATTTCGTGGCTTTGCACTCCTCTTGTTGCTAAGCCTAGTTTTGTTGTGAGAGCAGATTCCAACCTCGAAGGTAGTGGCGAAGCCACCGAAGATGTTCCTTCGGATAATGTTGATGAAGTTCCAGAAGGCGAAGAAGAACAAGCTTTGGATTCTGAACCTCCAAAATTGCCCAGAAAACCGCGAGTCAAACTCGGAGACGTTATGGGGGTAATAATAAGAGGAACCATAAATAAACTTGAGTGTGTGTATTTTTAGTTAGCAATTGAATTGAACAATTGAATTAGGTTTTCACACACTGCATTCTTTCTATGCGTGTTTGTATGCGAGAGAGTGTGAGAAAAAGTAGAAGATCGGTCAAGTGTAAAATGTGTGATGTTGTTGATGCAGATATTGAATCAGAGGGCGATTGAGGCATCGGAGAAGGAAAGGCCAACTCCAGATATTAGGACTGGGGATGTTGTGGAAATCAAATTGGTATATTTTTGCTATTAATTGAGAAGGGTGCTGAAGTGAGATGAATTTTGTGGTGATTTATTTTTGTTCTTCTTACAGGAGGTTCCTGAGAACAAGCGTAGGTTGTCCATTTATAAAGGGATTGTTATCTCAAAACAAAATGCTGGTATTCACACAACTATTCGGATCCGAAGAATCATTGCTGGAACCGGGGTTGAGATAGTCTTCCCAGTGTGAGTTTCATCTTTACCACATCTTTGTATTTAAAAACCAGTACTGTCATTTGCACTTCTGCATGTTTTACTTGAATTGGAAGCATTGCTTCATATGGCTGTGTTTACTTAACAAGTCCCTTTTAACACATTGGATGACTAAAGATATGAAAAAGGAATTACTAGGACATTGGTTGTGTTATCACGTTCAAAAATCTGCATCTGTGCACCTTTAGAAAGTACGAAATATTAGGACATTGGTGTAGGAGAGCACTGACCAATATAGCTGAACTTAACCTTGTTCTGCAATCCATATGAGCATGAAAAGGCTCAGTTCGTTGCAAGTGATTGTTACAAATTGGATTCATTCAGTTTCTGTCAGAGGGTTATAACTTATAACTTGTAAGAAGATCAATCTACCACCTTCCCTGGATATGCCAAACTCAAGGAATAGGAATCCTAAAAGTGCGGAGTGGGAACTAGAGGAGGATACTAGCCTGAACTTGGGTTTAACAATGTTTCCTCCCTCAGAAGAATGGAGGATGAAATATTTGTGTCGGTTGCTGATGAACATATGCAATGCTTCTAAGCATTGCATTAATGTTTATCTTCAGTCTATGTTGTAGAGAGTTTGAGAAATTATCATTTTGATGATCTAAATTTATTTATTCAAGCAAATTACCCAAACACTTTGCTTTATTAAGTTACCAATTGATTTTTACTGTACAACTACGGTAATTCGATCGTATAGTCTTTACCAGATTTTTTCTTGTGAGATAGTGTCTTATGTGATGCTTATATCTAATGGGACAGTTACTCACCGAACATCAAAGAAATCAAAGTGGTAAGCCACCGTAAAGTGAGGAGAGCAAGATTGTACTATCTGAGAGACAAGCTTCCAAGATTCTCCACTTTCAAATGATGCTCACTTTTCCTCACGTTCATCTTCGAAGTAGTCTGTTGATCCAGGATAAGTGCTGTCGGCTTTAATTTTTTTATTTCAATTTGTTGTGTTGTAGAATATATCATATCATTTTTCTTCCTATTAATGTATCATCCTTGAAATCAAAACAAGTGTACTTCGCGTTGATAGTACTGAGAAATTCGAAGTGTTTCTTCTGCATCACTATTGTTTATACGGTAGTAAACGAAGCTCTGAAGAAAACATTACTTTAGTTTATGAAAGTGGAAGATTTTTATACTAAAGGTCTAAGGATTAAAATCTGAAGTCGCATGATTTAAACCGAGTTCTGAATTTCTCTAGTTTTATTTGTAGCATGTCTAAATCTGGACGAAATATGCTTGCATGAGCATGCTGCCTGCCTATATAAGTATAACAACGTTTATGTTGGAAAACCTAAAACATCATCTTTGTCGATTTGATTTGTGATCACTTGTTTAAAGGTCAAAGATGAAGCTCCGTTTTCTATTATCGTTTTAGCTTTGAAAAATACTGTAGTTAATTACTTTTTTTTTGAATCCTGATTTATAAACACGTTATATACTTATATTCACAATTGTAAATGTAGTCTGCTCTGTTTAGCAAATCCGTTATTTGTGTTTGAATGTTCTGCTTGCTTAAAAGAATGAAGAAAGAATATATCTATACCTAAATTAGTATGCCAGATTAAATAGTTATGATGTTTGGTTTTTAGGTTAATATTTTAAGAGCACACAAAAGTGTAGTTGGTTTGTCTTTTTTTTTTAATGTAAAATGCATTTAAGCGTATAAATATTATTGTAGAAATAACGGTCAAAACTCAAATTTGTTCAAACATTTTTGGCACCGCTTTAAATATTTATCAAAAGGAAAATATTGTAATGCAAACTTTTTTTTCCTAATTATAAAAGTTATAAAAAATAATGGATAATATAATGGGAGAAATGAGTGATAAAGAGAAATCATACATAAGTGTTTAAAATGAAGAAGTATTCATAATTGTCACTACTTATTTCTTACCAAAACATAAAAAAATAAATAATACTTTAGTTTTTGTATTACATAAATATATATATATAATTGAAATTCATAATAAATAAATGTTTTTAGTCTATAAACTATATTGTAAAATTATAGTAAGTAATTTAATTTGTGATATAATGTTTAAAAAACATTAATTAAGAAAATCATATATATAAATAAGTATTTGATATAATTGAAACATTTTTTTCCTCTAATTATGAAGTATGTTACCCCTTTATGAAAAAAGAGTGAGAAGATATAAGTACAAGTAATAAAGAATCTAATTTATTATAAAATTTGTGCTTAATCATGTGGATTAAGAAATATATTTAAAAAAAGGCACGTGGCCCAAAATGAGAGAGTAGAGCAGCCTGCGTCTTGTTGTGTTGAGCAGTTTTAAGAGCATAAGCGATCTCCACGGCTGAATTTTTGCAGAATTTGTGTGTGTAGGCATCGGTGCCTCCATGCTCATCGTTCCACCATATATTCCTTCCCTTTCTCTTTTCCATCATCATCTCTCTCTAATTCATTTCATTTCATTTCATTTCATTTTTCTCATTCCTCATTCTTCATTCCACAACATGACCTCTCATCTCATCACTGTTAATCCCGACGAACTCCGCTTCAATTGTACGTTTCCATCCATTCTCTTTTCACCTTTTTATTTATATAATAAATATATCTTTTTTATTTATTCTCGTGTTACTCGTGTAACCAGTTGAATTGGAGAAGCAAACATTTTGCGATCTTAAGGTCATCAATAACACTGAGAACTATGTTGCTTTCAAGGTACTCTTTTAACATACTCTTGCTTCATTCTCCTTGCAATTTATTCATATTTGTGATTGTTAATTTTCTTCTTTCAATTTCGATAGGTCAAAACAACTTCACCGAAGAAGTACTTTGTACGACCTAACACTGGCGTTGTACATCCTTGGGACTCGTCTATCATCAGAGGTGCTGCTTGTTACTATTACAGAGTTTTTTTCATAAGGCTAGTTCTTTTATTATGATTAACAGTTTCTTCTTTGGGTTAGATACAGAGAGTACACGTTAGGGGATAATGGCAAAAATGGATGAAACGAAATGAAGCTTTTTATATCTTACAAATACGAAGAGCATTTAATACTGTGTTCTTTAAATAATTCTGATGAATTAAAGTAGTCATAAATGTTACTTTTGATTCCTTAACCGCTTAACATCTGCTTGAAGAGGGCACAATAAGGAAACCCCTTTTTCTTTTTTTTTGGTTTGGATACTTTTGTGATATCTTTAATAAGTAAAGTACTAAATTAGTCCTTAACTTTGTGAGGGCGCTGTCACGTTAGTCCCTTACGTAAATAAGTTTTTCACTTTCAATTCCCTTGGTCATTTAGTCATTTTGGTCCTGTTGTCATCTAAAATGACAATAAATTAAAAAATTTAGGTACCGCAAGGATGGTAAGTTTGCAAATGTCAAGGACCAAAATGATTATAAGTTGTAAAAGTCAGGACTATAATAAAAGTGAGAGACTTATTTACTATTTTTGAAATGCCAACCGCTACACATGGGTAGGAGAAAACAGATAGATAAATTAGTTAATCTCTGGTGATGTGAATCAAGGGCTGGAACAGACACACTAAACCTTCCTGGGTTCACATCAACTGCTATATCTATGAAAACTTCCGTTCAGTGGACTAGGTAACAGTATGGAAGTTCTTCTTCTCCACATCTCTAAGCACGAGGAAGTTGTGACTAAGAGCTTATATCTAAGCATGTGATACACCGTTCTGATTTTTATGGTTCCAGTTGATCTGTTTTTTTGGTTAAATCTAGACACCAACTTCAAACCAATTATATGTATGCTATTTGTCTATGAGCCTGGAGCTCTTCCTAGTCTATGGTACTAGAATTTGTCATATTGTCCAATATTTATGTGGTACAGTCACTCTCCAAGCCCAACGGGAATACCCTCCAGACATGCAATGTAAAGACAAGTTTCTCTTACAGAGTACAGTAGTGAATCCCAATACTGATGTTGATGATCTCCCATCAGACACTGTAAGAGTCAATTCTGTCCGTTATAGAGTATCAGCTATATAATTTGAAAAGAAACAATTGATCACCGATACTGCTAATTTGACTTGTAGTTTAATAAGGAGAGTGGTAATTCAATAGAGGAGATGAAATTAAGAGTTTCATATATCTCTTCTACTTCACCTGAAGGAAGCTCTGAAGATGATGGATCAAAGAACTCTGTACAAAAACTTGATTCCTCTTCTGTGAGTCTCTTCTCTTCCCTTTGTGAAAATCAGTTTGAATTTCTATTTTTATTCTTTGTTTTGAATTTCATAATTTTATATTTTTAGCCATAATACCATATATTGTATCTTATGTGTTAAGCTGGAATTCCCACATGGGTGGGTTCCTTATGCAAAGAAACTTCACATATTTGAAACAGAAAAGCTTGAGATGTCTGATCAAAGGGATTTCTATGAGAAGTTCACGTGATGGCATAATTCTAGGGTTTTCTGACAGCATTAATTCCATCTTGTTGATGCACAAACTACTCATGTAGGCAGTACTTGCTGCATTTGGAGGAAACAACATAGGACTCTGTATTTGAGAATGCTAGAAACATATTGAGATTGATAAGTAAAGACAAAATGAAAATTGAAACCAGTGAAACATTGAAAGTTCCTTCTATAGAGATCTCTTCTGATGGAAAATATAAACATGTGCTGCGTCAAAATTCTCTTGTTTATAATAGATCTGGTATCTGGTTTCCTCTGCTCCATTTTTACTTCTATAATTTTATAGATGTGTTTTCTTGGCTTTTAAATGGCATAAAACATCATATGGCAGACTATACACCTGACAAATTCACCTATGAAAGGAGCGTGGAACAAAATATGCTTGGGTCTCAAGATAGTTTAGCTGAGATTATCTTATGAAAGATACATTAACAATATTACCCCTTGTGAAACTGTTTATAGATTGTATATTATACTTGCAGACTGAATTTGAAGTAATTACTTTTGTAAATGTGACTCTAGATTTTTTTTTTT
>JBBMKG010681554.1:0-11857 GCA_037834515.1 Lespedeza cuneata | reverse complement strand
CAGGCATTTGATCAAAGACTATCCTAGCCAAGTTCAAGCAACCACATTTTGCATACATGTCAACTAATGCACTTCCCACAGCCACATCCATTGCCAGCATTTGTTTAACAGCATAAGCATGAATCTCCTTTCCCTTACCCAATGCCGCCAAGGCAGCACAACTCGGTAGCGCTGTCATTAGAGTCACCGAATTTGGCTTGAGGGATATTCTCTCCTCATCCTCACATTCAAGAAATATGTCACTCCTATCTTCTCCTTGACCTCTCTGCATTTCATACAGAAGATTTAGTGCATCATCGTGGCGCCCACAAATAACACAGCCAGTGATCATCGTGTTCCAAGACACTATATCCCTTCTATCCATCCTACCAAATATCATCTTTGCAATTTCAATTCTTCCCATCCGACAATACATATCCATTAGCGCATTTTGCACATACTTATCCCTCCCAAATCCCCTCTTCACAATGTAACCATGGATCCCTTCTTTGTCCAAAAATGCATGGCAACGCACACAAGCAGGCAAAAGACTCGACAAAGTGGTCGCATTGGGCCAAAACTGCGACTCAGAAACCATCTCAACAAAAAGCCTCATCGCTTGATCATCAAACTCATTCCGCGAATAACCAGCAAGCATAGCGTTCCACGCTGCCACGGTCCTCCTCAACACCCCATCAAAAACCAACCTACCCTTCTCAGCCTGCTTGCAATTACAATACATATCAACCAACGCAGTCCCAACAAACGAATTCTCAATCAAATCCCCATTCCTCAACACATAACAATGAATCTCCCTCCCAATCCTCAACATCTCAAGTTGCGAACAAGCCGGCAAAACACTCGCCAATGTAACCCCATCAGGCCTGAACCCATCAGCAATCATAAGGTACATATACATCAACGCTTCCTCAAACCTATCATTCTGAGAAAGCGAACTAATAACAGTGTTCCAAGACACCATGTCTTTACCATCAAAAACATCAAACAATGCCTTAGCATCATTAACTCTCCCCAGTCTCGCATACATTGTCACCAAAGCATTGTTAGTGTATGTTCTCAAATCCCCTTTCCTCAAAGCATAAGCGTGCACTTGCTTCCCGAGCCGCACGCCACCACGCACATGTGAACACGCATGTGCCACGCTGACCAACGTGAACGACGTGAGGTCCACATTCTCCGACAGCATTAACCGAAACAACTGCAAGGACATTTCCCACTCCTCAAACCGACACAATGTTGCGATCATGGAGTTCCACGACACGTCGTCTCGTTCAGGAATTTCATCAAACACTTTGCGCGCAGCGACGAGGTCGCCACATTTTCCATACATGTTGACGAGGGAGTTGGCCACGGCGGCGACGGAGGGCGCGTGGCCGAACTTGAAGACATGCGCGTGGAGTTGTTTCCCGAGGCGGAGGTCGTGGACGGCGGCGGCGGCTTTGAGGGCGGCGGGGAAGGCGAAGTTGTCGGGGGGTGCGCCGGCGGCGAGCATGGCGGCGTAAGTGGAGATGGCATCGCGGAAGGAGGAGGATTGGGTTTGGGAGCGGAGGAGGTCGACCCATTGCGACGGAGAACGGAGTTGTACGGCGGCGGTGGCGGACGGAGAAGGGTGTTTGGGAGTGGAAAGAGTGAGAGTGTGATCAGGATGGGTTTGAAGGGAAGAAGGATAAGGCAGTGGCGGTTGGGTAAGGCTAAGATATGAATGCATTTTTCAACAAATTAACTAAAAAACTAACTTTTATTTTTTTCCATAGAAACTTTATATATGTTATTTCTCTTCCTCTATATTCCGCTACAGGAAAATATCTTGACATCTCATATATAAGTATTGTAATTCTACCAAATTGAGATCGAGTCTCCCAATTATCAAAATTATGTAAAATTTATTAAAAAAAATTAATAGATTTTGACATCATAACACTTAACAATGACATGATAATTAATTAGCAGTTAATATAATGTAAAGGTCAATAAATATTAAACAGTCAAGGAGATGGACTTGAGCCAAACAAATAAAGCATTGTTTTCAAAATAAG
The DNA here is from genome assembly GCA_037834515.1 of Lespedeza cuneata. Classification (NCBI taxonomy): domain Eukaryota; kingdom Viridiplantae; phylum Streptophyta; class Magnoliopsida; order Fabales; family Fabaceae; genus Lespedeza; species Lespedeza cuneata. The sequence goes on along the minus strand of JBBMKG010681554.1, from coordinate 9,821 downwards.
AGGACGAATGTGATGATGTCTTTTTTTAAGAGTTAAATATGTGTTTTTTAAGTTTCTGTAAATACTTGTATGTTTTGGAAAATATTTTGGGGAGATCTATGCTTTCGGTAAAAAGATTTTTTGTATTTGTAAAAATTTGTCAATTTGGTAAAAAAGTGGACATGTTTTCATTTTGTTATGCAATGTAAACGTGTGTGTCTTGGTGTGTGGTCAAAATATGACGAGGCTCCTACTGTGATGTTTTGTTTGTTACAAGGAGAGGTACTATTATAAAAGTAGTTGAGTTTTGGGAGAGTACTAAAAACTTATTTAAATGATGCTGAGCGGTGACACAGACAGTGATTACCGAAAATGACGTCTTCAGTTGTAGCACCAACAATCCCAGCAGCCACAGTTTCAAGCCTTTTCATATATCCAATCAAGTCATGCCGTGGAATTTCTGTTTCCCAAGCTCCTCTCGTTTCTGCTGGTAATCTTTCTCTCTTTTCTTTTCTTTTCAACACTTTTCTTTCTTTCTTTCTTTGTTTCTAGTGCAATCAGTATATATATGGTTTTACTAGTGTTATTATTATATTGTGTGAAAGGACTTAAATGGGATCGGGAATGGGTGGTGGTGAATTCACAAGGGAGGGCATGCACTCAAAGAGTTGATCCAAAGCTTGCTTTGGTTGAAGTTCAACTGCCAACTGATGCACTTGTTGAAGACTATGAACCTACGCATGATTCCTACATGGGTAAGATTACTTTTTATTAATCAATAGTAATATTAAGCTTCTCACAACCAAGGTTTTAAATTGCGGTCGCGGTTTGGTTGTGTTCCCTGATATTTGAAGGAAATTGTGGATAAATGCAACTGATGCGGCTACAATTGGGGTCATGGATACCCCAAAAATCCTAACTTTGGGTTGAGATCGTTTTTTAAAACTTGCTCACAATTATATGATTTTTTTTCTCTCTTTATTTTTTTACTATTGGATGGATTGGCATGGTACTTATGTTTATTTTTAAAGAAAACTAAAAAAAATGTATGAATGAGGAAAGATGGAAATTAAGACTAGGAAGAGGAGAAGATACTTTAAAGGTGGTGAGGCTGCCTACTGAACTTGTTGTCTCACTGCTCATCATAAACGGAAATTGGAAACTCCCTTGAAAATTGAAATAAGGATTTTGTAGTTTTCGGCATTGTGTGCCTTAGGTATAATGGATTGAATCCTTCTGGAAAGGGTATGTACCTTAGGGGGTTTGGCACACAAGGTAAGGCCCGGACATTGAATATGCCGGCTAACCACATGAATCTAATGATTGCATAAAGTGTATGCTATGAAAAACTTCAGCCAAGCTTTATAAAGAATCATCAAAATCTGTTACAAAGCAAAGTGATTCACTTGGTTCTTGTGAAGAAACCCAAAAATATTGTTTGTTCCATTAGAAAGTAGCCATCTTTTAATTCAGGAATAAGTGGCCTATTGTTTATGAACTTGATGTACATAATACAGTCATATCAAGAGATAAATGGTAAGGCACTAAGGCTTGAGGGCCTTTAAGCTGTAGCTATTCTTGTATCAATTCTGTTATGTATCACTGTTGAAACAAACTTGACCTTAGAGCCTTAGAGGAAACCCACTTGGACTTGTTTTAATTAAGGGTGGGGTGGAGTACCTCTTGTAGATTGGTGGCTCAACTGTTAATTAATTATGTGGGATCCCAAGGTTTTTAAGCCCCTAACTGAAGCTTGGTTTGATGATGAAAAATATCAGTTGAAGCATCTTGGTTCACGATGGTTAAACCAGTATAAAAAATATCACATTGGTTTTTTGCATTATACAAGTTTGATGTTGAGCAATAGTAACCTGATTTACATGTTTATACTTGTGCGTGCTGGTTTAGTTGCCAATTACTTTCAAAGCACTTTATTAAACAAGTTTTTAAAGGGATTTTGTAAGTAGCTTTTGAATGCTCTATTCAACCCCTGCCCCAAGCCATTGGAATTGTCTAGAGTTCTTGCACATTAGAAATGAGAATGGACTGTGCTGGGTCTAACCGAATCCCAAAAACTAGCTCAAGGGAGGAGGATTGTCCAAATCATTATAAGGAGTACTTTGGCCATATATTTAGCAAATTTGGGATCCTAACCACCACAAATTTGGGCATTTAGAGTGTGAAATTTGTAGAATTAGACATTTGTGAGTTGCCTAATAACAAGACCAAATATGTTTTGGTACCCTATTAGAATTGTTAGCAGACTGGACTTAACCCCCCAAAAGCTAGCTGCTCAAGTCATTATAGCAAGTACTTTGGCCATATACTTGGCCAGTTCAAGATATGTCCTTGCTTGATCACTTTTTCCCACTCATTTGTTATCTTATGGAGTTTGGACAAGATATGTATTTTCACTTTCTTCATTTTGTTTTGAACATGTTTAAACTTAAATCTGAGGGAGTTTCTTTGTTAGATCACGAGAGAGATTGAAATGCTTTATTGCATGGTTCTTAATCTTTATTTTTTTGGCCTTTTTCTTCTTTTAATATTTATCTTGTTCTTTTTTTTCACTTGAGAAATTCTTATCCTTTACTTTGATATCTTTCTCTTCTTTCTGTACGAGTTATGACTGCTGACTTCATAGCATCAGTAATTCAATATGTTGAATTTCTGTCTCATGATCGTCCAAAACTGTAGCACATGTTAACAGACATTTGTTTTAGTTCAACTTTCATTTAAAAGTTTTTAAACTATAGGACAAGTCATAGCTCTCTTGAATGGTTATTAGACAGCAATCACACTATGACATCAACACTCCTATGCTTTGTTAATAAATTCACCTATAAAAAAAACTTCATTCCTTGTTTGACAGATTCTATTTTTTATTTTTTTTTTTATCAGTGAAATTCCTTGTTTGACAGATGCTTTCCTTGTGTTCTGTGTTTTTTGAAAAAAAAAAAAAAGAAAGAAAGAAAGAAAAATCACAGTAGTTGAAATGTTGTTGGACTTCTGCTTTGCATATCTTCATGATCATGATTCTTTTCTCTTGTTTTGGTAAACAAATATAAAATGTCTGTCACTACCTTCATGTTACAGTGTTGAAAGCACCAGGGATGCAACCTCTCAAAATTTGTTTGAACAAACAACATGAAATAACAGATGCTGTCACAGTATGGGAATGGACTGGATCTGCCTGGAATGAAGGAGCTGAAGCATCTCAGTGGTTCTCAGATTTCTTAGGAAAACCCTGTCAACTGGTTCGCTTCAATACTGGTAGGTCTTTGAAACTATGAAACCTTAAAGATTAGGATGAGAACAACAAAATTGTCTTGAATGATATGTTACATTGTTACCTTAGACATGTAATGAATTGATAAAGGACTATAACTGTTTTAAGAATAAGCAAACATTGTATCAACTTGCGATTGATTCATTAACTTGCATACATATTAAATTGTCTGGAACTGTTATAGTTATCAAGCATGGCTCACAAAAAAAAATTATGATGAACCTCTTTGATGTTTCCAAATGAAGCTTCGGAAGTTAGAAAAGTGGATCCTGATTATGTTGAGGGACAGCATAAGACATATTTCTCTGATGGTTATCCCTTCTTACTTTTATCTCAGGTCAGTTCAGTATGGAAATGGAAGTTAAATTTTACCTATATTATGATTTTCTACTCAGTATTTGTCATTTATGATTTTCAGGGATCATTGGATGCACTCAACGAGCTTCTAAAGGAACCCATACTTATTAACCGTTTCAGACCCAAGTATTACTTTTCAATTTCTTTTGTTCCACTCCTTCAATTGTATTGTTTCATAATGTTTGTTACTAATTTAGACCTGAAGGTACTGTTTTATCTAAATGGATTATTGAATTTAATAATTCAAATTTGGGTGCTCCATGGTGAAGTATACTTGTTGAAGGTTGTGATCCATATTCTGAGGACTTATGGACAGAGATCAAGATAAACACGTTTTCATTTCAGGGTGTCAAGCTGTGCTCCCGTTGTAAGGTGAAGAGTTCTACTTTATAATTTCCTACCTATCTGATGCTCCATTGGGATATGTACCTTGTGCCTTCTGCTAACAACTGTATTTTCTAACAACTATAATATACATGCATTAACTCATGCGGTGGGCAGAGCCTGGATAGTGTTGTGAGCAAGGAATGAATATCAATTTCAATTAGGCTTCAGTTGTTGTTGTCATCATCATCTTCATATCATTCTAAACCAGACATGGCTTTATTTGATTATGTAATTACTCTAGTAGCTTAGATTAGTGCCCAGGATCGTATTCATATTTCTAATTGGGTTAGACTTACTGTATATAAGTTAGGATGAGATAGAAAGATACCGTTGCTCTTGCAAAATGGGGTAATTGGGTAGGGGTTGATGTGTGTGTTTGGAACTAAGACACGTCAAATTTGATCCACCTTCAAAGCAAATCAATAATTGTAGCTTCATCCTTTGTTGATTTTGACGTGACTTTTGAGTCTAGTGCATGTAAATAACATCATTTTGAACATGCAGGACATCTCTCCCTGGCTCAATATTTAATGAACTTGTTTGTAGCTTCTTCTTTTTTCCTTACCCTGGTTTTCCACATTTCTCATTAGTTGTACACCCACACCTATCTATCAGTCTATGGTCTAACTGACTATATTATTGCCAACCAACATTATCCCTTAGATATTGCAAGGATAATGTCTACATTTACCTACTATTTCTTAGTTTGGTTGTGTCTCCAACTTGCATGATTGGTTATGATCAGGTACCTACAATCAATCAAGAGACTGGGATAGCCGGATCTGAGCCAACTGAAACTCTTATGAAAACTAGATCAGGCAAAGTCCTTAGACCCAATGCGAAAAATAAAAACAAGGTGAGACATTTGATGACCAAGCTTTCAATGAACATTCCTTGAGTTTTAGTGACATGTGAATTGCTTCTGCAGGTCTTCTTTGGTCAGAATATGGTATGGAACTGGATGGATTCTTCTGTTAAAGGGACAGGAAACATCATTAAAGTTGGAGATCCTGTTTATGTTCTTCAAAAGGTCTCTTCCGCCGCCGAAGCAGCTGCTTGAACTGTGTATGTAGAATCTGCAGGATTCTAATACCAGCAACTAAAATGCTACAATCACAAACTTCATCAAACATTCTTTCAAAATAATAATATATTGAGACCGGTGGATAAAAGATGTGTTAGATCCCCACTTTTGCACTCCACTCCTTTTTCTCTCAACATAGTCCTTTTTTTTTTTTTTTTCAGATTTTATTCCAACAAATGTATTGTACATGTATTTGGGTTCATCGTTCCTAAAATTAAATTATGAAACCAGTTGTAATTTGCAGAATCAAATTTTTGTTTTCACTGTTGCGGAAAGAAGTTTCCAAAATTCTAATATGAAGTGGGACATATATGTTGCTTGGAGTTACCGAAATTCTCTAATGTATTAGAGCATAATTATGGTGAGAGAAAAGGGGTATTTTGAAAATATTAAAAAAAAAAAAAAAAAAAACTAGAAGTGGGAATGTGAATTGTGAAGAATAAAAAGGAGATATAAATTCTCTCTAAAAGAAAAGATATATAAATAGCATGGGTCCAAAAGATATAAAATCACATAATTGAATTGGCTTTTTTCTCTCCTTCTAGACCACATTTATGTGCCAATATTGTCAAGGATTTTGATTCTCTGACTTTGGAAGCATATGGACATGAGATTATTGAGCTGTTCTACATATGTATATGTACTAGAAAGGAATTGGATCATATGAAATAATGTATATTTTTTTCATTCATATGTCATAACTCACAGAAGCAACTCTTCAATTTGTGTAATCCTTGAATCGATGAGATTTAACAATAGAGTGCAGGGACTCAAACTATTATTTGAGTCTTCACAAAAATAGAGCGATATGAGAAAAATGGAAACAATTGAAGAATAGTTTCCTAGAATTTCTCACGGGGAACCATGTAAAGGACTCAGCTCAATCTAGTAGACATCATTTTCATAGTATTATATGCGCTAATGGAATTAGAAGCAACATTAATGAAACCAGTTGATGGGTCACAACTCACAAGCTCTTTTCTTGCTATAATTAAACAACGCATTTAATTATAAACATCAAATTAAAATATGAATTTAATTGGAAAACATCAAAAGATTCAAAACTACATATCTAAATTTTTACATTCTCAAATAATCACAAAATGATACCTCTTTAAAATAAGTTTGAATCTCATCTAATTACTTAAAAAGTTATACCATACCCATGAGTTCAATAAATGACCTATTGTGTATTTTTTTATTTATTTAAAAAAAAGCCCAATCCACTAGTTGGTTCGTAAGGTGGCACTTGCTCTAAACAAGAGGCTCGGGTTTCTGGGCAATTTAGGTTAGAACAGATGTGATTGAAATTTTCTTAATACTTTATTTATATTGTTTTATCTTTACTTTTCATTTTTCCTTCTTCTAATTGCACTATTTTCTGCAAATTGCTCTAATATGGTACTGATTTTTTCGGACATAGGATAACGTATATTTAGTTTAGCTTTAAAATTTATATATTTCTCCCTTTGGAAATAATTTTTCTATTCTCAGTTTATGGAGGAAGTATAATCATAATTCTAGAGCAGTTGGTGAACACGAAATCATGTCTTCAACCAAATGTAATTATTATTATTCATGTAGGGAAAAAGAATTTCAAGATGACATTGTAGTTTTCTCTAAAATCCACAAAAAACTCATCACAAACAATTCCATGGTATTTGTGATTGATTAAAAGGTAGAATAAGTTATGCTCAAGAATTATAACTTCATGTATTTGTCCAAACAAATATTGGGTGTCTTGAGAGCAATGTGGTTGAAGAAGCCCACAAGTTGTTTGACATAATGTCTGAAAGATTTGCAGCAACAATTTTGTGAATGTTTTCTGTAGCGGTCTTCATGATTGTGGGACTAGGATCTAATAGGTGGTTTTCTGTGTGAAATTATTTGTAAGACAGAATTCATTAGAGAGTAGCCTGTTTTTCCATTTTAAGTTCTTTATAGTTGTTTCACCTTAGCTCTTGAAATGTTAGTCTTTCTAGTACATCCTGTGAGTAATTAAATCAAGTTGAAAAGTTAGACCGAAGATGATAATCAAGCTACACGCCTCTCACTACACTGCCAATACAGCTGCAGCTTTTACCACATAAATTTCTGACTTCACATTTTAAGATTATTAAGTCCACTGCTTGTGATGCACCACCATTTCTCTTAGACACTAAGTTTCTATTAATTTAAGTTTCTATCAATTTATTATTGTCTAATGCCTATGAAAGGCAATATATGTACTTCATCATTTGTTGAGTTTGTGAATCAAATGAGTCAATGAAACTTAGTGCATTGAATTTTTAATAGAGCAAATATCTTCCTCCAGTACGTGAGTGTAGGATCTAATAGACAGTGGACCAATTTTCTTCTCTCTCAATTTCACTTCTGTTATGCATGTGTAGGATTTTATTGTATGGCGCACTGATATCACATCCCAATGTAGCTCTGCATGCTCAATTGCATCTTTGACATTTTCAATGAAAGGAGTATGTACAATGGCAGTGTTTGATGACTTTAAAGTTGTTATCTTTTGATGACTTTAAATTTGGTCTCACAAGATCAGTTGTTTAATTTTTTTTAATGTTCTTTGCTGGCATTGAATATGATGCTAGAGAAAACTGTCCATATTAGATTTTGGACTTCCTGTATAATGGTGGAAATCTAAAAGAGTACGTATGAAAGAAAAACATGTCTTTGATATCTAGTGATTCTTGATTTAACCAACCAAGTGACCAACCATACTTACTGTGTACAAGAGCGATGATCCATTTGAGCCTTACTATTTAGGAGCTAATTCATTCTCCTAAAACACTATTAAAATATAACTTTTGCTGTCTTTTGCATTTCTAGTTCTAGGGGAGAAATAGAATAGTTAATATGATTAAGAACTGCTGCTTGAAAAAAAAAAAAAAAAACTTACTGAAAGTGCTCCCAGCATGATAGAAATTAGTAGAAATCTTTGTTATATTTGTCTTCGATGTATGCTTTCATGATGGTAGATTCTTCTTTAGAGAATATGTTGGGTAGTTCATAAGTTCTTAATTGAAGTTTACTAGTTCTTTTCTTCTTCTGTTTTGTCTTATTTATGCATCTGAGATGCTACACCTACACTTTATTTATGTTTCACTACTTTATTCGTGATATTTTGATAGGAACCAGACTCAGAGAAACTGAAAATAGTGTTATTATATGGAAAACGAGAACTATTACAAAAGGTAACCCCTGTAATCCCAGAGCAAAGCTCCTTAGGGAAGAGATAAACCTCCCTGCCGCACATCTAAGGATAAGCGTCCCCTATGCTGCTATGCATGCCCTCTCTCTATATATGTGTTGCCTCCTCTAACTAATTGGCCACATCAGCAATTATAATAATTCTCTATTCAACCTACTTGTTGGGTTAGGCCCAAACCCAACATCCTATCATATTTCCTATTGCTCAATATTTCCAATTTATCTATGATACTAAAAACAGTTCAGTCTAATATGGTTTTAAAAGATGGTTATACTTCCTTGAGAACTTAATGGTTGCACTTATAACCTTTTTTTTTTTTTTCGAGAGTACTTATAACCTTCTTAATGTCTATGTTTATGTAACATCTGGGTTAGATTATGCTTGTTATATGATTTATTTGAAAAACAACAAATAGGATGGCATGGGGAAACAGAGCAGGTTAGGTGTCTATTTCTACAATCTACGTGCTAATATAATGCAAATAATGTGTAGTTAAAGCCTAAGAATAATTTTCTAGTTTCATTGGAATTATCATTGAACACAAACTCATGATGTTATGTATATATTTTCTGTATCTGTTCTTGGTATTATGATTTCATGATAGCCTGATATATAATATGTAATATTTTACATTTATCAAATTTCCTAGGGACGCGTTCTTTGCGGTGCGACACTACTAATTGTTGATAGAAGAAAGAAAGACTAATGGCACATTCAACAAGCTTGATCTCTATAGGCCTCAGTTTTGGTCCACTTCCTAAAACCAAAGTCAGTGTATCAGGAAGGCTTGTCTCCAGATCTTCAGTAGGGCTTCGCGTTCGGGCAGTGCAAGAGAATGGTGGACCACGTAGACTAGTAGACATTATTAGACTCGTGCCCCAGCTCTCACAGAATTACTTTAAAAGTCCTTCTCGCAGGGCTCTGTTTGGTGGAATCTCCTTGTTGGGTGGATTTTATGTTGCACAAACAATCTCACTGTCTTTTGGAGCTCTAGGAGTCAATGATGTTATTGCTGCAGTGTTGTGTGTTCTTCTTACAGAATATGTGACTAAGTTCTATTATAGCCGACCAAAAGTTACTTTCCCAGTTGCTCTTCTCAATAACTTTAAAATGGGTTTCACCTATGGACTTTTCATTGATGCCTTTAAGCTTGCCAGTTAATCTTCAACATCAATGCAACTTCTCAACTTTGAAACATTCATACTTAGTTGGTTTACTTAACTAAATTGGTTTGGTTCTGTTTAACCACCAAGTTTGTACATGTCAGAGCTGGTCAACAGATAAATGCAACTAGTGAAGATACATCTTGGTGGCACTCCAAAGTTGGTTTGTTTGTGTTTAATACCCACTCTTGTAAATGTTATAATTGGTCCTAGAATTATCCTTATACTTCTTGTATATCAACCATAATTCCTATAATAACGCATATAAATTAATTTTCCCTTATATTTCTTCTATTTCCTTTACAATTTGTCTGGCTATTCTGGTTTTTTCATTATTCTTCT
>JBBMKG010681553.1:0-11851 GCA_037834515.1 Lespedeza cuneata | reverse complement strand
TTTTTTTTTTTTGCTGAGGTTATCCTTTGTTGTTTGTTGAACATAACATGACTCACGAGCAATGTCTTTTCTTCCTTTTGATGTCCCTCACTGTTAAGAGCTTTTCTGTGTTTGTAGCCTTTCTCTCTCTTCTTATTTGCTTCATCAAGTTGTGGATGTCGGTTTTTCGTGTAAACAAATTTGATGAGTGACTATTTTGCATTTGATTCTACCAACCCCTAGTGGTAGAGATTTCTTCTGCTGATTAACTTGTTAAATATTGGCCATTGGTGTGTATTTTTGCTGTTCATCCTCAGGATCTATTGGTTTCTGCTATTTCTATATGTACAAAAAAAACATGTAGAAGAACAATGAGATTGGTTTTTAATGTATGTTTCATATCTTCTTGGATTTCGGAACCATGTTCAGCAATTTTTAGGGGCGGGGGTGTTACTTCTGATTTTACTGTTCACTTTGCATCTTTTTCTGGTATTTATTTAATTATATTTATTTTATGTATGTTTTTGACAGCTGCCCTGATTTTGAATTGTGGAGGGTGCAGAAGCAAGAAATTCCATAAACAATAAGGTGCTTGAGATGTACCCAATTGAGCAGGTAATACAAGTAAAGCATCCTTGTGCAAAGAGTGTCCAATTTTCTTGAACCGTAGCATGTTTGGAAACTCAGAATCACATTTGGGGTGTAGAAGCGATAACTATTAGCTTCTTACAATCACATCCGAGATGTGAAAAATGATGTCCGAAACGTGAAATCAAACATGCTAAAAGTAGAAGTTGGGCTTATGAATCTGTGCTATTCTTATTAAATTAACAATGTGAACATTTATTTGATCTCAGGTAAAATAAGAGGAGAAGCAGACCCAAGAGTCTGAAATTTGATCAACATTGGCGGTAGAAATCTATAGGGTGATAATCTGGCTTTTGCCAAATCATATCCAGCTTTACTGTTGTTCTTTGCTGGAGTTATGGGAACCTTGTTACACTCTGAGTCCAGGCGCTTATATTCTTGGTGGTGGGACAGCCACATTAGCCCGAAAAATTCAAAATGGCTTCAGGAAAACCTTACAGGTTCGTCTTTTTCCTCTATATCTTCAATGTCTACCATTGTGCTAGAAGAATCTGAATATATTGCTTGCTAAACCTTTTCATTGGAAGTCCTGTAGAAGTGTAAATTGCCATTTATTTTTACAAAACATTCATTCATTTCATTTTGCCATGCACACTAACCTGTGATTCATTTTCTTAAGCCAAATTTTATCCAAATATAGTCATTTATTTACAACAAATTTTGTAAAAAAATTCATGGTCCAGTAACCTTTAAGTGATGTTAGCGTTTATACTTTATGCAGACATGGATGCCAAAGTAAAAGCAATGATCAAACTTATTGAAGAGGATGCAGACTCATTTGCTAGGAGGGCAGAGATGTACTATAAGAAGAGGCCAGAACTAATGAAATTGGTTGAGGAGTTCTATCGAGCATACCGTGCGTTAGCTGAGAGATATGATCATGCGACAGTGGAGCTACGGCAGGCCCATAAAACCATGGCAGAAGCATTTCCCAACCAAGAACATCTCTTGATGTCTGATGATTCACCATGCGGTTCTTCAAGCACTGGAGCTGAACCACACACACCTGAAATGCCACATCAAATCAGGGCATTATTGGAGTCAGTTGATCTACAGAAAGACTCGTTTGGGTTTTCTTCAAGCCCAAATGCTTCAAAAAAGAATGGAGATAGTTCAGAAGTATCTGTTAATGGTCTAAGCCGAAAGGGTCTAAAACAGCTGACTGAGATTTTTGGGTTCTCTCAACTTTCGGCTGAAAAACAGAATGTGAATGCCCAGAACCATTCTGAGTCTGAGCGTGCACAAAAAGCAGAAAGCGAAGTTCAATCCTTAAGGAAAGCTCTGGAAGATATACAGTCTGACAAGGATTCTATCTTTCTTCAATATCAGGAGAGTTTGGAGAAGTTATCTGAAATGGAAAGAGAGCTTACTAAGGCACAGAAAAATGCTGGAGGCCTTGATGAGCGAGCAAGAAAAGCTGAAATTGAAATCAAAGTATTGAAAGAAGCCCTAGCAGAGCTTAAATCTGATAAGAATGCTGGTCTAGTTCAGTACAAGCAGTGTGTGGAAAGGATAGCTAGCCTTGAGACTATGTTATCTCTGGCTCAGTTGGATGCAAAGGGAAATGATGAAAGGGCTGCTAAAGCGGAAACTGAAGCTAAAAATCTCAAAAAAGAACTTGCCACACTGGAGGCTGAGAAGGATGCTGCTCATCTTCAATATAAACAATGTCTTGAAAAGATATCTGTTTTGGAGGCTAAGATTACCCTGGCTGAGGAAAATTCCAGGAAGCTAAATGAGCAAATTGAAAGAGCAGAGCTGGAAGTTAAATCATTGAGGAAAAATCTTGCTGAACTGAGCGAAGAGAAAGAAGCTGTAGCTTTCCTGTACAAGCAATGCTTGCAGACAATTTCTACAATGGAGAGTGAAATTTTGCATGCCCAAGAGTTTTCTGAACAACTACGTAGAGAAGTTGAGATTGGGACTGAAAAACTAAAGATTGCTGAAAAAAGTTGTGATATGTTGGAGAAATCAAATCGATCTCTTAAGCTAGAGGCTGATGTTCTATTGCAGAAGATTTCTATGAAAGATCAAAAGCTTTTAGAGAAGCATACTGAGTTAGAGAGGCTGCAGACTATGATGAATGAGGAGCAATCTCGTTTTCTTCAAATTGAATCTACACTGCATACTCTACAGAAGTCGTACTCTCAATCACATGAGGAGCAAAGATCTCTTGCTTTGGAGCTTAAACATGGCCTTCAGCTATTGGAGGACTTGGAGCTTTCCAAACAAGGTTTTAAGAAAGAAATGCAACAGATTGTGGAAGAAAATAGGGCTTTGCATGAACTTAACTTCTCTACCACTAGCTCATTGAAAAATCAGCAAATGGAAATTTCCGAGTTGAAGAAGATAAAAGATAAACTTGAACGAGAGTTTGCTGTAAAAGTTGAAGAAAGTAATGTCCTCCAACTGGAATCTCATCAAATAAAGGATGAAATCCAGGGCTTGAATGATAGATACCAGGCTATACTGGAAGAACTAGGATCTGTTGGTTTGAATCCTAAATCTTTTGCGGAATCTGTGAAGGATTTACAGAAGGAGAACTCAATGCTAAAGGAGGCATGTAAAATGGAGCGAGATGAGAAAGAAGCACTACATGAAAAATCAAAAGATATGGATAAACTTTTGAGTGAAAATGCCTTTATGGAATCTTCCCTGTCAAATTTGAATGATGAGCTGGATGGATTAAGGGATACAGTGAAGAAATTTCAAGAATCCTGTGGTGTTCTGCAGGAAGAAAAATCCACCCTTGTTGGTGAAAAATCAGCTTTACTTTCACAGTTGCAAATTATCACTGAAAGTATGCAGAAACTATTGGAAAAGAATACCTTGCTGGAGAAGTCCCTTTCTGATGCAAAAATTGAGCTTGAAGGTTTGAGGGCTAAATCAAGTAGCTTGGAAGAATTTTGCAATTTGCTGAATAATGAAAAGCACAATCTTCTCAATGAAAGAAGCATCCTGGTATCTCAATTGGAGAGTGTTGAAGCAAAACTAGGTAACCTGGAAAAAAGGTTTACAAAATTGGAAGAAAAATATTCTGATATGGAGAAAGACAAAGAAACTAGGGTCAGTCAAGTAGAAGAACTTCATGCTCTGCTTTTGGCACAAAAAGAAAAGTATGCTAATCAAAAGCGTTCAAGTGAAGCCCGGATGACCAATTTGGAGACTCTTGTTATTCGGCTACAGGAAGAACACCGGTTGGGGAAGATGGAATTTGAAGAAGAACTTGATAAAGCTGTAAATGCTCAAGTTGAGATGTTTATTTTGCAAAAATGTGTTGAAGACCTGGAGCAGAAGAACATGGGTTTATTAATTGAATGTCAAAAACAGGTGGAGGCATCAAAGTTTTCTGATAAAGTTATCTCTGAGTTGGAGAGTGAAAACCTCATGCAACAGATGGAGCTAGAGTTCTTATTAGATGAAATCAGAAAGTCTAAAATGGGGATTCATCAAGTGCTTGTGGCTCTTCAGGTTGATTCAGATAGGGGGCATGACAAGGGGATCAAGCAAGAGGAAATCCCTATATCGCATATTGTGCATAATATTGAGGGCTTGAGAGGTTCTCTTGTGAAAACCCAAGAGGAGAAGCTGCAGCTACTTGTAGAAAATTCTGTCCTCCTAACTGTACTTTCACAACAAGAATCTGAGGGAGAAGAACTGGTGTCAGAGAAAAAGATTCTAGAGCAGGAGTTTGAAAACACAAGAGAGCAGCATGCAATGTTGCAGAAGGTTAAACTTGAACTTCTGGAGATGAACAGGCTACTTAGGTCTGAAATGGCCGTGGGAGAGGAAAAGGAGAATGCATTAAAGTCCAAATTGGATGCTCTTCATTTGCAGTTGGTAGATTTGCAAAGAACTAATGAAGTGTTCCAGGAAGAAAATTGTAAGCTACTTGAGGAGAAAAATTCACTTCTTGGGAGTGTTTTGGATCTCAAAGATGCAAAGTCTGCCGTTGAACAAGAGAATATTGCTATCCTCCATGAGGCACTGACTCTAAAAAACCTTAGTTTGGTTTATGAAAGCTTTTTCACCGAGAAGGTCTTGGAACAACAAGCACTTGCTGAACATCTCAGCAATCTTCACTGTGTGAACAGTGACCTCAAACGGGAGCTTGGTCTGTTGAGGAAGAAGTTTGAGGTGGAAGAATCAGAGAATCTTTATTTGAAGGAATCGGTTGAGAGGATGGAAAGTGATCTGCAGGAAGTCAAAACTGAAAATGTTCATTTAAATTGTCAAATCGAAAATTCAGAGCATCTTCTTGAAAAGAAGAATGCAGAACTGTTAGAAATGGAAGAAAGGCTGAAGGCTGCAGAATCATTGAGTGTGGAGTTTTGCCAAAATATTGAGAAATTGAAGATGGAACAACAACAATTAGGCATGATCAATGAAAATCTTGAGAGGCAGATTCTTGAACTATCAGAAGGTTGCATGAATCACAAAAAGGAAATTGAACGCCTTAATGAAGCAAACAGAAGTTTACTGTCTGAGATGAAATCCTTACGTTATGAAGTTGAACAACAAAGGGCTAGGGAGGAAACATTGAGTTCAGAGCTGCTGGATAAAACAAATGAATTTGAACTCTGGGAGGCTGAGGCTGCTACATTCTACTTTGATCTTCAGATTTCATCCATTAGTGAAGCATTGTTGGAAAATAAGGTGAACGAGCTTTCTGGAGTATGCACCAGACTTGAAGATGAAAGTGATGCAAAAAGCTTGGAGATTAAACATATGACAGAAAGAGTCTGTGTACTGGAAAGTGAAATTGGAGGACTGAAAGGGCAGTTATCTGCATATCCTCCAGTCATTAGTTCTTTGAAAGAGGATTTTGCTTCTTTAGAACACACTGCCCTGCGAATAAACAAAATGTCTGTTGTATCCGATCAAGAACAAGAGGTAATATTCCATTTTGACTTGTTACCCTGTACTCCTGTTTTACTCTTCTTTCTTGCTTGTTAAATGGGCATATGCATGAGATATGAATTCTACTTATCCTTGTTTATCATGATTGTTTGTCCAGGATGGAGTAATTGAAATTCGTCACCAAGAAAACGGCTATCAAAGTTTAACAGACAACAAAAGTATTTCGATACCAGATGGGGTTTCAGAATTGCTGAGCTTGAAGGCAAAGATTAGAGCCGTTGAAAAGTCAGTGGTGGAAGAAATTGAGAGGCACGAAAAGACAGAAAATCTAACCACTAAAGCTAATCCCGGAGCTCTGACAAAGGTGCCAAGTGTGGAAGTTTCACCATATATAGAGAATCACAACAGAAAAGAAGAAAAGGTACTCAAGGACGAGAGCACACGTGATCTCAACTTGTGGAGAACAAAATCTGGAAATGGGTCATTGATGAAAGACATTCCACTTGATCACATCTCAGAAACTCCAGCCTCCAAAAGTTGCAGGAGAGAGAATAGCAGGACTGACGATCAGATGCTTGAATTATGGGAAGCTGCTGAGCAGGACTGTTGTGATAGTCCTATGCTTAGTGAAGCAATGAAACACAGTTCTGTTCCAACAGAGGATGTTATTACATACCATCAATCAGATCATTCAGGAAAATTCCAAAATACCTCTTCTGAATTGGATGTGGAAAAGGAATTGGGTGTTGACAGGCTTCAATTGTCGAGAAGTATAAAAGAGAGAACTCAAGATGGCAAGAGGAGAAAGATATTGGAGAGGCTTGCTTCCGATGCACAGAAACTTACCATTCTTAAGACGACTGTGCAAGATTTGAAAAATAAAATGGATACAAAGAAGAGAAGCAAGAAGGGAGATGACACTGAATATGAAACAGTTAAAAGACAGATAGAAGAAGTTGAGGGAGCTGTTGTGAAACTAGTAGATACTAATGATCAACTGACAAAGGATCTTGAAGAGAGCACACCGTCTTACGGCAGGGAGACTTCAGTTGAGTTGGAAAAGAGTAGACACATCCAGAGAAAAAGAGTAACCGAGCAGGCCCGCAAAGGTTCCGAACAGATAGGACGGTTGCAGTTTGAGGTGCAGAACATCCAATATACTTTGCTGAAATTGGCTGATGAAAAGAGCAAAGGGAAGAGCAGATTCACTGGAAAAACAGTGATCTTGCTTAGGGACTTTATTCACAGTGGCAAGAAAACAACACCTAAAAAGCGCAAGGGGTTTTGTGGATGCTCAAGGCCAAAAACTAATGAGGACTAAGTGAGAAAATATCGAATTAGTTTGTTGTAAGTACTTTCTTTACTTTGGTCTGTGTCTAATCTAGCATATCAAATTCTAATTGCTGTTAGCCTTCATTTGATCATAGTAAGTTATGCCAGATCAGTATGTTTTAGCTTTCAAAGTACTTGTACTGAGCGACATTTTAGCTAAGGAGTTGCGCAGTCATGTTTGACAATGTTTAAGCCATGAAAGCGCGGAGCAGAAAATAAAACCTTCCACTTTTTCTTCAACTTTTAATTTATAATGAGATGGAAAGCTTGCTTCACTCTAGGCTATCTAAAATCATGTTTTGCGGAATTATATTATGCTGACAGATTGAAAGTTCATGACAGCCAGTGGAATTCATGAGACAATAATCCTACTTATACTAGTATTGTAAGATTTGTGCTACTTGAAGTAGTCCTACTTTAAGGTTTTTCCTATTTTAAATTGTAAAGCATGCATCTCACCACGATTACTAATAAACCACACAAATAAATTAAGTAGTCCTTCTGTAAGGTGTATGAATCCTTGCAACTTATAATTTAATATGTCCATCTCTATCTTATACTTACAATACAACATATATGACTAAGTAATATTTTATTGAGTTTAATTGTTATATATTGTCCATATAATTTTTTTTTATATAGACATCTGATCAGAATTCAAGATTTATATAATTTTTAAGTATTTATATAAAAATCAATAAAGACACTATAAAGATATTATAAATTATAAGTTGTAATTGAATAATTATAGTCAGTACATACCAATTAAATTTATATTTTATTTTTAAAATAAATAAATTAATAACTATGCAGGCAATATTCTGAGCAATAACTCGATTCCTTTTCTATCGTATGATTCAAATTAGGGTACTACAACGTTTAATATGGCTCCACCTATTTTTAGTTTGTGTTTTCCTCTCTTTACATGACCTTGTATAAAAAACTTACATGAGATGAATCAGAGACACACAAACTAAAATGATAGTGATTTTTATAATATTCTAACAATAATATTCTACACATGATTTCGAGACTTGTCAGTTAGTAGGCGCTTCCAAAATTAATAATTCTAACTGCAATGAAATATGAACACCTATCAATTCATAGTTAAATCATGGCGGTTAGCAACTATATTTTAATTTAGCGCATAGTTTTCTTGGTCCCTACTCCAAGCTTATCACTCCCCCAACCCAATTCCTTTTATGTATTGGTTTTTTCATCGCATATTAAGTAGGCCAAAGCTCAAAGCTTCTTCCCAAGCAACTTGCTCTATCTGTAGTTAGTCATATATAATCAACCAAGGTTATGGAGGGAGTTGCTGTTTGTTCAACAACAAATATGAGAGAAGAGGGTGTTGATCTGACCCAAATTTCTCTTCGACCTATTAGTATTGATGACGTTGATGATCTCATGTTGTGGACCACTGATGAAAAAGTTGCCAGGTATTGCACTTGGGAACCTTACACTAGCAAAGAGGAAGGAATATACTTCATCCAAAATGTAGCAAGCAAATCTCTATGGTTCAGAGCAATTTGCCTCAGTAATCGTGTAATTGGGTGTATTGATTTGTTCTCATGTTCGGGCAATAAATCCAGGGACAAATCTGCTGAACTTGGCTACGCTTTAGGCTCTAGATATTGGGGTAAAGGGATTGCAACACATGCTGTGAAACAAGTGGTTAAAGCTGGATTCAGCGAGTTTCCACACTTGGAGAGGCTTGAAGCTCTAGTTGATGTGGAAAATGTGGCTTCTCAGAGGGTGCTGGAGAAGGCTGGTTTCCAAAGGGAGGGAGTTCTCAGAAAGTATGTGATCATTAAAGGGAAGAGTAGAGATATGGTAATGTTCAGTATTCTTTCCAACGATCCTAGCTCATGGAATATGTAAATGTGTAACACATTTGAAGCGAAGCTACAAGCGTCCCTAGCTTATGGACCAACATATGATTATTAGATAAACTCCTTTGGACATTTCGCCAATGAGCTTGTAGTTCATTCTCGTGACGATATGATGTATTTGGAATTATCTGTAATGATAATATCAGAATTCAATTAAAGATCAATTCACACATCCCGTTGAGCAAATCAAATATATAAACAACCAATAAATCAAAAATCAAATCACCATCTTTATAGAGTGAAATTACTGCATATGTCCTGCGAACTAGAGAAATGTTCACTTCACACTTTAATTTACGCTATTAACTGAAATAAATAAAAAATTCAAAGATCGGTCAAGTTTTAATTCCCATTGCTTAAATCTAATCACGCGGTGCAATTTCGCAAAGCTCCAATAATTCTTTTGTTACTTGTTAGCAAGTATGATGTAAAAACTGGAAAATTAGTCACGACATCAAGCAACAGTTTTGCTAATCAGCATGAAAACTTGGTGGAGAGGGTCTAAATTCAGTTTACACGAGGTCACGAGGACTTTGCGTATAATTGCAAATTCACGAAAACAAATAAATAAACAAGTCAATAATGTGACCAAAAATACGTAATAACAACAATGTATATCAAAATTATAAAGAAAGCAAATATGATTTTGGGTTCTGAACAAAACCCAGATATATATTGCGAGCCAAAAATATCTTGTGATTATCAAAACAAAACTAGTTCACTCGGCTTACACAGAAACATCGGACTGTGAGTTTTAAACTTCATATTCAATGATGACATACGAAACAGGAAACCTAAAACAAACTGAGTGCATTATCACTAAATCAAGCTCCAACAATTTCGGTGGGTTCCTCTGCTACTGGTTCATCAGCAGGTCTTTCTACCTTTGTACCAACATCTTCTGAGTAATCTCCATGAACCTACAAGGGACAAACGGCAAAGGCATCAAACCAATCCACGGATAAGGTTTATAAAAATATCCAAGGATGGAAGAAGTCACCAGTGCTAAATTTCCGTTTCAGTTTTACATAATATAAGACAATGGGTTGTCATTTTTAAATGAAATTGGTGATCATAAATACAGCAAACCATAAAAAATAATGGATAAAGAAAAAAAATCAGCTGAGAGCAGTTCAGTTGATCCATATATTCAAGAAAGGAATGCAAAGGCCTGGACATCAGTGTGAATGACTAAGTGTTTGGCTTTCCATTACCATTTACTACATATTGTTGAGCATGCAAAAAGTTGGAGTGAGTGAAACATACATCAGTTATCTCCTAATTGAAAACCAAACACACTAGACAACCAAGTTTATTCAAGTAAAGGAAATAATTATCAAGAAGAAAAATAAAAACCTATCTATTTTTAAAAGATTACCTCCATCAGTTTCCCAAGATCAAATTTAGGAGCTTTAAGGATCTTGACTTTACGAACAAACACATTCTGCAGAGGGTAAATACTAGATGTTGCCTTCTCAATCTCCTTTCCAATAATCTCAGGAATAAACTTGCGGACCAACTCCTTCAAATCACAAGATGTTGCCTGGTTGGTCATGATCTCCCTCATTTTCCTACGAATCTGAAGAGATAAAGGGGCTAATTTTATTACTAATATGCAATATTGTAGATAAAACATGACATGCTCTATAGTTCAAACCCGCTAATCACTCCTGGTTATATACATGCACTTCGTGTAGATAACAGCAAACAGATGTAGCATGTAACTAACAAACGTTAGTATATATACCTGTCTAATCTGGCTGGATTGTGCATAACAGGTTCTCTTCACCTGGTTAGCTCTTCTCTTGGTAAATCCAATGCAAAACATCCTCAATGTGTAGCTATCAGTTGTCTTGACATCCACATGGGCTTCAATAAGAGTCTGCCATTTTCGCACCAATGACCTCAGCTTGTCGGTGGTGAAATCCATTCCCTAGAAAAAATTCAAAGTAAGAAAAAACAATTTTTAATAAGAATACAAAGGAGAGTATTACAATAAAGAAAGAAGCTTCAGCTACATATCATACCCAGAAATTCGTCAGAACATTTTTCCCTTGAACATCTTCAGCTCTCAACCTAATCTTCCTGAAAGCATGATCCTCATCCCCTTGAAGATCAGCCAATGAGACCTCAAACACTCTATGTTTGAGTCCTTCAGAAGCAATCTGGTAATTGAAACAACCATAGTTTACATTAGCATACAAAGTTTATATTCACCAAATCACATGCCATAATACGCATGAAATTGAGCATACTAGCCACCACATGGAAAATTTGGAAGTTCCAATAGAACCAAAATGCGACAGTAACACTTAAAACCAATATATATTCAGAATCAACAGTGAACAAAAACACCAATAAACTTACCACCTATTCTGTTTAGCTCTTCTAAGCTCACTCAGTAAATAAAAGCAACAAAAAACCAGTATTTTATGAAATGTGCCAAAACATAAAAGAAATGAAGCCCCCAAGTAAATAATACAAATACATTTGTATTAGATCCAACTCAACAATCAGCACACTGTCAAAATAAAATTTTCATTTTGCAGACCTATACATGTGACCGACAATACAAAACTAACAAATTTTCAATAAAAAGCAAAACCCAAATTCTAGTTGACTCAGAATATTCGAAAAGCAATACCTTGGTACCCTGAGTACGAGAGACTAGGGTTTTGCCAACATTTTTTACTTGAAAAACAGAAGGTGCCTTAATGTCATACCAATCCTTCTTGGCAAAGGGATCAGCTCTGCACATTCACACACAAACCAAACACAACATTGAGTGTCAATAGTGAAAGCAAAAAACAGAAAATGAAAGAAAGAAAAAGGGTTAAAATTGAAGGTAGTTACGCCTTCTTCTTGCCACCCTTCTTCCCCTTGGAGATACGCTTGTTCTTTCCGACGGCCATGGCTCACTGTTTGCGGTGAGAAGAGAGAAACTGTGCGGATGACAACAGCAACAATGGCACCCAAAAATCCCCAAACCCTAACCTCTTATATACCTCTATCTTATTATGCTCCACACAAATAATTTAGGGTTTTTCTCATAACTTTGAATGGGCTTAAGAATGGGCCTGGACTCTTTAAATCAAGGACGGAAATTTTAAAGGCCTGTCTGGCAAAGCCTTTTTTTT
>JBBMKG010681552.1:0-11844 GCA_037834515.1 Lespedeza cuneata | reverse complement strand
TTTTTTTTTTTCTCTTTATTTTCTTTCTGATCTACCGAACATAAGATTGGTATAGCATAAAGTTTGGTCATTTTGTCTGTATCTAACTTCTCAAATATAGTAGTTAAGTTGTAACCAGTTTATTGCATGCCAAACTATTTGCAGAATGATTCAACCTACTTTGGAGCTACTGTTGGCAGGGTTGCTAACAGAATTGGAGGAGCTCAGTTTACTCTAAATGGAATCCACTATAAATTAGTTGCTAATGAAGGAAACAACACACTTCATGGTATGTTTAACAATAAGTAAACCCTTTAACAAATAATTTATACCATAGGTGTTATAGTACATTTAGTACTACATCTCATATAGAATGTACTCATAGTCCTCTGCCTATCCTACTAATTAGGTGGATCCAGGGGATTTAGTGATGTTTTTTGGAAAGTGAAAAGCTATCACAAAGATGG
The DNA here is from genome assembly GCA_037834515.1 of Lespedeza cuneata. Classification (NCBI taxonomy): domain Eukaryota; kingdom Viridiplantae; phylum Streptophyta; class Magnoliopsida; order Fabales; family Fabaceae; genus Lespedeza; species Lespedeza cuneata. The sequence goes on along the minus strand of JBBMKG010681552.1, from coordinate 11,398 downwards.
TCCAAGTCCCAGCATTACCTTCAGTTACCACAGTGTTGATGGTGAACAAGGTAAACAATGTCATTATTTTCATTGCTTCTAAGTTCTAAGTAGCTAAACTAGAATTGTACTCTTCTGAAGTGAACAACTCATTTTAATGATAAAGTAAGTAATCTCAGTTGCTAATGATAAAATTAATAGTCAATATTACATGTTAATGTATATACCAAATCATGAATTTATTAAAATATCAATAGTTGATTTTCTCATTAACAACTGAGATTATTTTATCTATACTTAATCTAAAGTTGTACTCTGTAACAAAGAAATACAACTACTGATATGAATGTGATTTTTTATGTGCTCCAATTGTGTTTCAGGATTCCCTGGTGATCTCATAGTAACTGTGAGCTACATTCTAACTGGGAAAAACCAGTTGGTTATAATTCTGAAAGGAAAAGCTCTAAACAAGCCAACACCAGTGAATTTGGCCAACCATGCTTATTGGAACCTAGGAGGCCAAAACAGTGGCAACATTCTGAATGAGGTGGTGCAGATATTTGGTTCCAAAATCACAGTTGTGGACAGCAAACTCATTCCAACAGGCAAATTCGCTTCGGTGAAAGGAACCGCATACGATTTCCTTAAGCCACAAACAATTGGAAGCAGGATCAACCAACTGGCTGAAACCAAAGGTTATGACATCAATTATGTTCTTGATGGTGAGAAAGGCAAAAAGATCAAGCAAGCAGCTATAGTGCATGATAAGAAATCAGGGAGAGTGTTGGAGTTATACACAAATGCTCCTGGTTTGCAATTTTACACTGGTAACTATGTTAAAGATCTGAAGGGGAAAGGTGGATATGTATACCAATCTCATGCAGGACTATGTTTGGAGAGTCAAGCCTTCCCTGATTCAGTGAATCATCCTAATTTCCCTTCAACAATTGTCACCCCAGAAAAGCCTTACAAGCATTATATGCTTTTTAAGTTTTCCACCAAAGATCATTAGTACAAAGTGACATATGAGGAATGAGCTTTCCCCCATTTTTAATGTATACCACAGTAAATCACTGTAACGTTTATAACTGGATTTCATCCAATCTTATGGCCTTTACAATGAATAATTAGAGTCCATGGTTAGTCTCGTAACTGGTGGCGCTTCAGAACCTTTAATTCTAGCTGTTCCTCTAAACATGTCTTGATTTATTGTTTTTCATTTATATATATTTTGGTTCTGTGTGACTAATGCAGAATTCTTTTTGATACAAATATGAATTATTTTTAGAAAAAAATTCCTTCTCTATCTTTTAGGTCCATGGTAGGGAAACCAATCTTCTTTGGTTCTTCATGTTACGTTTTGGGCCTACTTTGATTTTATGGAGCAAAATTCACTGGAGCAAGTTTGTCTTTGTTACTCTAGTTAGAGCATCTATAAGGCTACGTAGTTTTAATATATCTAAAAAAATTATATTCCAATGTTTTGATTGCTTAAGTGAGTGTCTTAATTCCATATTTTTTTCATTAATACTAAAAACTGGTCAAGAAACATTGCTTACATAAGCAATTCAGTTAAGATACCTATTGTCACGTCATTTACTTCCATGACACTTTCTGTAAAGCAACGCTGTTTGACTTTAAGCAACTCTCATTAGCTCATTGCCTTCGGTAGGATTGTATTATGCGAGAAAAGAATCTAAGTCTTCTCTCACAAAAAATCATTGTGCGTTGTCCATTTTGTGTTGTCAACGATGCATCTCTTATCTCCTTGAGAAGGAACCACATTGGTTAAGTAACCATTAGAGTTTATGCTAAATTATTTGTGTATTTGTACGGGCTTAATATATTTTATCAACACACAATGAGGTCAATGATTATAAGTCATATTGACCCGCAAATTCTGGCTTCTAAACTTTAAACGAAATTGACAAAGTTCTACGTAAAAGTTGAGGATCAAATCAACCATACATGATACATGTCAAAACAGAACACATCTTTTGTGGTACTGTTTTGTCATGGCTTTGCCAATTCCAAATTTTATGCTGATAGGAGCTTGGTACGGTGTACTTATTATCTCTTTGACATTTTTCACCTTTGCATTTGCATCAGATGCAGCATCTGAATCATCACCACTAGACGTAGAAGCAGAAGCTCTTCTTGAAAGTGAGTGGTGGAGTGACTACAGTGACCAAGTGCAGAGTCGATGCCGGTGGCCAGGCATCACATGCAACAATGCTGGAAGTATCACAAACATTTCTTTCCCTCATGAACTCAGTTTGGGAAACAAGTTGGGGAGATTTAACTTCTCTTGCTTCCCAAACCTTGTGCACCTCAACCTTGCTGACCAAGGAATCTCTGGTAGCATTTCACATGGACTAGGTACCCTTTCCAAACTCACTTATCTTGACTTGTCCTCTAATGAAATAAAGGGAACTATACCATTATTCATTTGGAATCTAAGGAATCTAGTGACCCTCAACTTGGCTAGAAACAACTTTAGTGGTTCAATTCCACCTTCTATAGGTCAGTTGACTAAGATTAACCATCTCACTCTTCATACCAATCAGATTAGTGGGTTTATCCCTCTGGAGTTGGGAAAACTGAGGAATCTGATTGAATTGGATTTAAGTGATAATAGTTTTATTGGTCCAATACCCGTGGAGATTGGTTTATTGAACAATTTGAAATATCTGTCCCTCAGTGGTAACAAGTTGAATGGTGCCATACCTTTAGAAATAGGGAATTTGAACAACCTTCTGATTCTAGATCTTAATACTAACAATCTCACTGGTGAGATACTTTCAGTCTTGAATAATCTTACCAATCTGACAGAAATAAACTTGTCCAATAATAGGATTTCTGATATGATCCCACAAAAACTTAAATTAACCCGGCTGGAGTATCTGCATCTTTCAGATAACAAAATTTTTGGCGCAATACCTTCTATGGTAAATCTGTCAGAACTCTTTGTTCTAGACCTGTCTAGAAACTTGTTAACTGGAAAAATCCCAGCCAGTACTTCTGCTTGCTCTAACCTGCAGAAATTGATTTTGAGCCATAACAATATAACCGGACACATTCCCTCTAATATTGGTGACCTTGTTTCCCTTGTTGTAATTGATTTGAGTCATAACTCAATCACGGGAAAAATACCTTATAATCTTGGGAATGAGAAATACATAACAAGGATCTTGGATCTCAGTTATAATAAACTAACTGGAACCATTCCAAGTTCCCTAGTATCATTGGGGTGGGTAGACTTGTCCTACAATTCTCTAGAGGGTGAAATCCCTATTGCTCTTCAAAATTCTTTGCCACCTAAAGCATTTAGTGGCAATGAGAATTTGCGTGGCCACATCACCCCTTCCCCTAGTCATTCCTCTCCTGGCAGACCGAAAAATAGAGATTTGGTAGTGGAAATGAAGATTTTCCTTCCTCCCACTGCTTTGCTTGCTCTTCTATGCTCTGTGTATGTGTTCTTTCGCTTGTGTAAGGCTTGGAATTGCATGTCTGTATCAAAAGAAACAAAGAATGGTGACATGTTTTCAATATGGAACTATGATGGCAAAATTGCATACAAAGATATAATTGAAGCAACTGAAGGTTTTGACATCAAATACTTCATAGGGGCTGGTGGTTATGGAAGTGTTTACAAAGCACAACTACCTAGTGGTAGAGTAGTAGCCTTGAAGAAACTCCAAAATTTAGAAGCCAATGAACCCGAAATCCGCAGGATTTTCAAGAATGAGGTAAAAATGCTGACAAAGATTAGGCATAGAAATATTGTGAAGCTCTATGGATTCTGCTTGCACAACAGATGCATGTTTCTGGTTTTGGAATACATGGAGAGGGGAAGTTTGTATTGCATTCTCCGTGATGACATTGAGGCTGTGGAGTTGGATTGGACCAAGAGGGTCAACATTGTGAAAGGCATAGCACATAGTTTATCATACCTTCACCATGATTGCAAGCCAGCAATTATTCATAGAGATGTAACAACAAAAAATGTTCTCTTAAATTTAGATATGGAGGCTTGTCTCTCTGACTTTGGCATGGCAAGACTTCTAAACTCTGGTTCTGCCAATCGAACAGTACTTGCTGGAACTTACGGATATATTGCACCAGGTCAGCTTTAAATTTAGTTCCTAAACTAAATATTAACACAGTAAATACTAAAATTATAACACAAACAAAGTTAAAAGACCAAAATCTGTCAATATTTAGTTTATGGACTAAATTAAAAAATCGCCCAAATACAAAAATTCTTAATTTTCCCTTCTAAAAATGGTGTGTTTTTCCTTACTTGGCTGGTTTCCCTTTTGATGCAGAACTTGCCTATAGTGATTTTGTAACTCAAAAATGTGATGTCTATAGCTTTGGAGTGGTTGCTCTTGAAATTATCATGGGAAAGCATCCTGGACAACTTGTTTCCTCATTAAGCTCTGCATCCTCACAAGGCATTCTCCTCAAAGATATATTAGAACCACGATTAGTATCCACCATCAATCAACAATCTGTTCAGAATTTAGCCCTTATAGCAACACTAGCCTTTGCATGTCTTCGTTCTCAGCCGAGGCATAGGCCAACAATGCAACAAGTGTCTGACAAACTTGTCACGGGAATGCCCCGATTAACCAAACCATTTGAAGAAATTTCAATTAAGCAGATTGTAAACGAGGAACTATAACTAATTTCTAGGACATCATCCTTACAGGGAAGAAATTTCCTTAAAGCGGATTGTAAATCAGAGTCATAAATACCTTTTGAATTCAGAGTCATAAATACCTTTTGAATTTAATTGTTATGTACTCCATCATCTAATTAGAATCTATTATTTATATGACTTTTTAAGGTATTTATATAAAAATTCACAAATATACAATAAATATAGTGAGTTATGATAAGATTATGATGTAAAACTCTCTTCCACTTCCACCAGAGCATACTAATTAAAACCATAAAATAAACCAAAACTATTACAAGTAGTTTTAGTTGGGACGTGGCTCGAACTGTGTCCTTGAGTCTAATTGGGAAAGGCAGAATCTTCAAACATCTTCCATTAGGACCAGGGAACCGTTTGGAACAGTAGCCAGTCAAATTTGTACAAAGTTATCTCCTAAATGAGTTGGGTCTTTGATGACTTTTCTGTCAAAGAAAGGAGTTAACTTGCACCAAAGATGGTGTTTACGTTTCATCATTGATAACTTGTTGGCATAGAGAAGCCCAAGCCTTGATGAGAAGAGTTAAAGATTTTCCGTCAAGAACAATAAATATGTATGCCCTTGTGGCAGGTTAGTTGAGGAATTTATACAGCATATCCTGTTTTCAAGTTCACATATGGATGAAGTACGAAAAAATTGTTATGAATGGGCTGGAATATTAACGGCTCATTCACCTGAGGCCCATTTCTGGCGACATTCAATGGTGGTAAAGGGGCAATAAATTAACAACAGCTCAGTTGGTGGAAGATTGTGTGTGAGGTAGTCACTTGGTGTGCGTGGAACATAAGAATTAATACACGTGTTTTCAGGAGTGGTCTCAATTTGATAGAGAAAAATTAAACTTTTGAGCTGCATTGACGTGGGCATGGATTAAAGCTAAGTGCATTCCTTTCAATTACTCATATGCTCAATGGTTATTCAATCCCGGTTTATGTATGCAAAATTGATCAAAATGAACTCTTAGCTGTCGAAGGATGGTGATTACACAGTCATTGATGTTACATAGGTGTGGACGACACTACAATGTTTTATGAGGACGCCTGCACATGATGTAATGTGTCACTTCTTTTGCTACAACACTGATAGGGAGTCCATGCAGCAAACAGCATTATTTAAGCTGTTATAAATCATAATGGATATATGGTAAGATTGTGAATTTAAACGTGCTAAATTGGAAAATGGGACCGAAATTATGTGGTCTCAACAAAGTCACAAGTTTTTCGTTGTACAGGAGATAAGAGACTTTTTATACATGGCAATGGTTACCATCTAAAAAATGATTTTTGGACATACCAAACCTATTTTACACCTAAAAAGAGAGTAAGAATAGAAAAAATAAGATAAGTATGATAAACGATATATGATTTGACAAGATAAGAGATATAGGTGTTGATAGGATAGTATAAGATATTTAGGGGTATTTAAATATAACTTTCATCATCTATTTATGATGCTGGGGTCTAAAAAGAGAATAACCTTAGGTTGTTGAAGGTTGTGTGAGGAGTATATGGCTGTCATTTTCTATGAAATGAGTAGGGTACCCTTTTACCCATTTTACATAAATTCTATATTTGCTGAAAGAAAAGAAATGTTCAATTTTTTAACACATGAATAATGGAAAGCCTATAATTTTGAACATCATAAGATTCACACTATATATATATCTACTATATCTGCATATATACGGTATGAAATGATTGAATTTATTAGGACAGTATCTGTCGTATTATATGTTGTCTGGGTGGAGCCATGCATATTGGACAATGCCTTAAAATAAACATATTGGAAAATAAATGCTAAGATGTGCCACAAAGAAAAATAAAAGAAATTCTATGGTTATAAAGGCTAAGATGTGCCACAAACAAAAATAAAAGAAATTCTAAGGTTGATCAGCTTCCCTTACTTAATTTTCGGTGGTGATAGTAGTTACTAGTTAGCCAGCGATAGTCGGTGGTGATTGGTGAACGTTAGTTACTATTTAGGGATGTTGTCTTATCAAAATGTCGTGTATACAACATTTAATGCATTAGTTTTTGTTTTTAGAGCATTTTTAACAGAGTCAAAGTACGATATTCTACATCCTTATTCATAAGAAACTATATCCTATAAAGAATATAGAAATTATAAACGCCACGTACACTCTATAATAGTGAGAAAAATGAAAATAAATAACTGTTTCTTAAAGAAACATATCAGTTAAACAACCGTAAAGTTGCTCTGATATATAGCTGAATCTATCATTAATTCTTGAGTGTTACCATTTGTTCTTATGAAAGTAAAACCAATTATTCAATTTTAAAGGTAATTAAAATTACCACAATGTCACAATAATGTAGTAGGGTCACTCTGTCTCTATCGCTTGTTTTTCGTCCTCACCCCCATTCTACATGTGTACTCTATATATGGTTTCACTTCCACCTTTATTCTCAAGTCGCAAACTTCACCAAAAATATTCAGCACTATGGAATACCTGGAAGTGGAGCAAACAGAACCAGTTAGTCCTGTGGGACAATATTTCAACAGCTCTGTTCTATGCATATACATTATTGGAGTCCTAGAATTCGAAGTTCCAATAGATGACTTGCAAACATACGCTCTTCTTAAAGATGTTTTCCTTCCCATCAATCCACGCTTCTCCTCCATCATGGTAATTAACTTGATTTTGCTTCCCTTATTATATTGTTTAATTTATTTTTATATACCTATGATGTTTATGAACGTAAGAATATATACTATATAATAAGATGACAATGTAAGGCAAAACACAATTTTTAATTCCACAAGGCTATTAATTAACTAATTTCTATAAGTTGTTTTGTATGTACTTTGCCATATTATAATTTTTGCTTTAATTTGTATCTTTGTTGCATATTTGTTTATTCGATATCTTCATCTATGCCACCATGCATTAATTAACTACCATATTTAATCATTTATTATTCTAATCATTGAAAAATTATTAGATGATTTAGGATCACTCAATTTACGTAACATGTAATTAAGTTTTCCAATTTCCAAGAAAAAATGAATAATATTTGAACATATATTATATAAAATTAGTTTGGATAATGGACAGCTATGGTCTTCGTCTACTTAATAATTTGTCCTGATCATCTCATACATTCACACGGTTAATTTATCTTGAATAGCATTAATTAATTGTTCAAATATATGAAACCATCAGGTCCAAGATAAAGATGGAGAGAAACGATGGAAGCAAGTTGATGTAAAATTGAAAGACCATGTGAAGATCCCCATATTCCCTGAAGGCAAAACAGTGGAAACACATGACAAATATTTTCATGATTATTTATCAAGCATATCAATGGAACAATTACCACAAAGCAGACCCTTATGGGAAATTCACATAATCAACTACCCCACAAATGATTCATCTAGCAGTGTAATATTTAAGCTTCACCATGCACTTGGAGATGGCTATTCTCTCATGGGTGCACTTCTTTCTTGTCTACAACGTGCTGATGACCCTTCTCTTCCTTTGTCTTTTCCTTCACTAAAACAATCTAAAACAGAATCTTCCTCTAAAAGCATTTGCAGAAAATTTTCATGGATGTTGTCCTCTGCCTTCAACACTGTCTCAGATTTTGGATGGAGTATGTTGAAGAGTAGCATCATTAGTGATGATAAAACACCAATAAGGTTCGGAGATGAAGGTGCAGACTTTCGCCCAATCTCCATCTCAAGCATGACATTCTCCATTGACCATATCAAAGACATCAAATCAAGGCTTGGAGTGGTATGAAAACAATTTTTGGTTGTTGAAATTTTATGTTTGACTTTAACCGTGAGAATATGCTTACCTGCTTAGTCTATATTTGATTACCTACTTGTCAGAGTATATATATATATATATATATATATATTCATCCAAGAAGTTACGCGGCATCATTCAAACAAACTCTTGTCTTGTGGCGGTAGAGTTGGTAGGCCTTCATTTGTCTGGTGTTAATTAATACACTGTGTTAACAATTACAATTAATTGCATGGAAGTGTGTGCAAACAAAATCTTACATTTTCTATAAAATTAAATTTACTTCTTGATTTTGTGAATTTGAAAATATGATTAGCTCTTACCTTCTTAAATCTGCTACTGCCTAAAAGTTTAGGAAAAGATTATATACAGTTACTTATCATACAATTAATTTTACAATGTTTCATTAATATTGAAACAACATTTCCTTTCCTAACCAATGATGGTTTGAGTATAATAGAGGAAACTATAATCTTTTATAATTTCTGTTAGGATTTGGGAAAGGTATATCTTTATATATTTAGTATTTTTCATTAATAAATATTAGTTGTTAATAATTAATTTTTTAATTTATTAATAAGAGAGATAGAAGTTGTGACCTTCCTCTCCTCTATTCTCCCATCATCCTATGATTATTTTTATAACCACTGGTCACCTTAATACTCCCTTATATATTTAGTATCCGGTAGTCTTTTGAATAAAATTGTTTCTAAAAGAAAACATTAATTTAATAAGAACTAAAAAAAGAAACTTTCTTACTCACTCTTCTCTAAAATTTAAGAAAAAAAAAAAAAACAGCTCCGGCGACATAGAATTAATTTTTGCTTAGAGTAATGATCAAACAATTAATATCAAACACTTTATCTATCAATGTTTGTTATTTATCTTAGCCTTGTTTTTCCTGTCATATCATACTACTTATTATAGCTATATTATTTATTTTATCTTTCTAGGTGTCTATTAGATCTTTGTGTGTACAACAATCATTTTCTTTTACATAAGTCGTATATTCACATTAATTCGATCATTATTTGCTTTCTTTTTATGCCTTGTGTGAATGACACACTTTTCTTGGTTGCAATATTTGACATTAGATATTAAGCGTATGTTCGACAAGTATTTTTCAGGAAGTTGACTTCTAGTTTATACTAACCGGAAAATTTATCTAATTAGCCTTATAGTTACAAATTAATGTTTATTAGTAAACAAACTTGTTTTCTTTTCCTGATCAATCTAATTGCAGACTATAAACGATGTGGTAACTGGGATTGTCTTCTACGGGACTCGATTATATATGCAAGACATGGACTCAAAATCAAAGACCGCACACTCCACATCATTGGTATTACTAAATACGAGAAACATTGAAGGTTACCAATCAATAAATGATATGCTCAATACTAAAGCCAAAGGTCCATGGGGGAACAGAATTACATTCTTGCATGTTCCAATACCGAAATTAAATGAAGCTAGAATTTCAAATCCTCTTGAATTTATTTGGGATTCACATAATATAATCAAGAGGAAGAAACAATCTTTAGGTGTTGTCCTTACCGGAACACTTTTGGAGATGGAGGGAAAATTGAGGGGACAAGAGGTTTGTTCATTTGGTTAAATTCATATATATTAATAATTGATTATATGTTTTCTTACCAATAATTCATGAGTGCTTAATTATTAAGTAACAGATCTAAGCAATTCAATAAGAATGCTACAATTGTTAAGCTAGTTATTTTTGTTGCAGGCAGTAGCTAAACGCATTCGTGGCACATTGACAAAATCAAGTGCTGTGATTTCAAATTTGGTTGGACCAGTACAACAAATGTCTTTGGCTAACCATCTTGTGAAAGGCTTGTACTTCACGTTGGCTGGTGGACCTGAGGTATCCTGAATCCCTTTCATTTTTTAATTAGGTCATATAAATTTCTTTATCATCATTTATAGGAGAAGAAAATCAGAAAATAATTAAGTTTCTCTCTTAAATTATAATTAGCTCATATAAGCTAAATTGTATAAATACTTATAGTTTTTTCAAAAGATTATTTTAGTTTGTTTGATTAATTATTATACGATAGTTTTATATAGCTTGTGAAAAATGTTGATTTTCATTTTTATGTAATTGTATTTTTCTCTTATAAAAATGTTCATGAAGTTTATCTGAATTGGATTATAATAAAATCAATCTGTTAGATTTTTTATTTATTTTTTGGTTGAACTGACTACAGCAATAAATGTTATAATTTCGTAATAGCAAAATTTGAAAAGGACATTTTAAGAAGGCTTTCTCATTTAAACATCATTTATTAATTGTATTTGCAGAGTCTAGTCATTTCAATTATGAGCTATATGGGAGTCTTAAGAGTTGCCTTCAAAACGGAAAAAGACTTCATAGACGAACAAAAATTGAAGTCATGCATTCAAAGTGCATTTGAAATAATTCTCCAAGCAGCTATGGTGATTCCTCTCGAAACCAAAAATTTCTGTGCTCCTCACAAAAGCTGACGGTTAAATTTCTAATATTTGGTTTGGGTGATTGGAACTGCTTCATACGACAATGAGAAAGAAAGAATCTGTCTAGTATTGTTTATCAGGATTTATCAATGCCTTAATTGCTTGTCAATTTTTATTTCTTTCATAAGCAATAATTAATTGTTTGTCTAGTATATTTATCCCTATGTTATGAAAAATAATAGGCCAGAAGGCCCACCTTATTTTAGACCCCGATATATACTTTTTGCCTTTTGCTATCTATTCTTTTTAAAACTAAATTGGTCATTTAACCAGTGAAAGTATTAATTTAGTGATTTAATGGTTCAATCCCAGTTCAGTAGTAGGTGAACCAATTTTAATTAATTAATCATAATATTTAAATAATATATAAAATAATATTTAATAAACATAATATTATAACTTTATAACATTAATA
>JBBMKG010681551.1:0-11841 GCA_037834515.1 Lespedeza cuneata | reverse complement strand
AAAAAAATTCATGTACAAATTAATGTCAAACTAGTCAAGGAAATGGATATGACACTAACCAAATTCCGTCACTAAGCTGATAAGTATAAGATCCAGTTTTTTAAACTTTGGCGTCAGACTTTGATATAGATTAAATGATAAACAAGTATATATTTCGAGGAAACCAAAAAATGTTAACAATGTACGACTTCATACTTCCTCAGTTAAAAGGGAAACAATGAAAAATGAAAAATTGATAACTAGTCTATGTCCTCCCTTAAGATGTTAAATAGCCTAGAAGTATTATATGACCCCTCAAACAAGGGTGCAGGAGAGCTACTTGGCGTCACCAACATTATTTATTTGTTTAGCAGAACTTAGAAACCAAAGAAGCCAAGTTCGCTAGCTCTCTCCTTTTCAAATGTCTCAAAGTACTGATAGATGATCGTTACGGCAAGCAATATTCCTGTCCCTGAACCAATGGCTCCCATAAAATCTGCCAATACTGTCAGGGCACCAATACATATGCCTCCAAATGCTGCAGCAGTGGGGATGTATCGATTCAGCTCTTTCTGCAGGTTTGATTCACGGTGTCCAGGCATTACCATTTGTTGTTCCTGCAAATCCAAAAACGTATTGTCACCACTGAAATTTACCCACATAATAGAGAGATGCTGTTCATTTGTCTGATATTCAATTCAAAGAAAGGTGAGTTTCCATGAGATAAAACATTGTTCCTTGCAATAAACTTGGTATCAGAACCACCTTTTATAAGGCTAGACCAGATTTTAATTTGGAAACCTAAGAAAATTATCCAAAACAATTATGTAATGTGACTGTTCTAAACTTCTAATCAATTCATTTAAAGTTCAATAAAAAATTTAGACTGGTTGCTTACAAAAAGAGTCAGGTTGAAGCTCAAAATAATATTTGGTTGCTTTTAGAGACAGTATTCCTTGCTTCTAAAGAGTAAAGATAGCTAAACCCAAGCTTGGCTAGTATTGTGCTTTATGTAAGAAATATATCATGTCAATAGAGAAATGAGTGTGCAAAATGAATGTTAGTCAGTACCTTCAGCTGCTTGGCAACATCTCTAGCAGAAGAACCAGAGACTTCAATCCAAGTTTTAGAGAACAAGGCACAGGCTGAGAGCATAAATACAAGATAGAACAGAGCATGGAAAGGATTGGCTGCCATATCAGCTAAGCTGCAAAATATATAGAACGGAGACACAACTTAGGATTATGACGGATTATCAAATGAGAAAGAAGAATACAGTACATAACTGGCTGATGATTTATATCATATTAGTATACCACACAAGGCACAGAACTTCGATTTATCAACAACTCTCTTACCTGGATGGTGCAGTGATATAGTATGCAATGCCACCAACAGGAATAGACTGACCACCACCATATTCAGAATCCTTCCATTTTCCCAATAGATCTACGAAGAAGTTTCCGCTGTACTTACGGTGGAGCAGCTGAACAATTTGAATAACATTAGATTGTTAAAACAGTAAATCCAAAAAACTAAAGTCCAGCTTATTATACACTATTATTACCTGAGAGATGAAGTAGAGATTGGAAACAAGGGCAGACTGAAGAATGATGGGCATGTTGGAGGTATAAAACAATTTGATTGGATATGAACCTTGCTGCCCTCGAGCATTCTTTGACCTTACAGGCAAGACCACACGGAAACCTTGGAAGTATATCACAATTAGGAAGATCAAGACAGTAGCAAGCAAATTTGTCACATTGGGAAGATTCTGCCGGTAAAATGCCTCTCGAAGAGCTCGGACCTTGTCTGATCTAGTTATCAACAAATGGAACAGAGCAATAACAGCACCTTCAAATTCAGCTCCACGTCCACTATTAATGGTGGTGGGGCTAAATGCCTTCCAAATAATGTTTTCACTGAAAAATAACAAGGGACTTCCTCTAAGTTTTTGATAAAAGGTTACATATCCTGGCTAGTAGTTGCTAGAGGACAGGAAAAAACATTATATTTTAAAGCGGGAAATATCTCATTAGTGAAAAGAAGAGATTTACCAGATATTGGTAGCAATGAATAGGGAAATTCCAGACCCCAGACCATATCCTTTCTGAAGAAGCTCATCTAAACAAATCACAATTATACCAGCAAAACAGAGCTGGATGATGATGAGGATGGCATTTCCTACTCCAAGTTGGGCCACGCTACCATACATCCCCGAAAGAACATAGGCAACTGCCTCACCAACAGCTATCAAAATACCAAGTAGCTTCTGTGCTCCATTTCTGCGAAAGAGAAGTTACCTCAATAGTCAATATACAGCATATAACAAAACATGCCCCCCTAGAGCAGTGCCCTCAAGGAGTAACAGTAAACACAACAAACACTAGATAAATTTTATCCTAAACAGTTAAATTAAGGGATACATCACACACGTCGAATTCACAGCCACAAATGCAAAATCAGAAAAATTACACGGGAAAAAAGGTTCAGAAAAAGGAACATAAGTACAAAGAAAGGCACTTACAACAGGGCACGATCCTCTCGCACATTGTTGTCCACTTCAATGATCTTTGACCCAGCCAGAAGTTGCATCACTAGCCCAGAAGTCACAATGGGAGTGATTCCAAGCTCCATGACAGTTCCACGGTTTGAAGCGAGAATAACACGCATCCAATAGAATGGATCCGCACCAGTTGTTGAGTGTATCCCATAGAGAGGAAGCTGACTACAAACAAGGAAAATGAAAAGAGAGATCACAGTATATATGACCTTCTCTCTAAACGGCACTTTCCTATCAGCAGTTTGAACCTCAGGAAGAAATGACAGAAATGGCCTAACTAAGTGCAGCACTTTAAATCCACCATTCATCTTACCACACTACACCAATTTAACCTGTACCAAAAATTCAACACAATAAGCCCAGAAAATTTGTACTTTCAAAGAATATCTCAGCATCCAAGTGACAATTCATCAAACAACAAAGTCCAAAGTCCAAATTAAACTAAAAAAACAACAAGCCATGCATTGACACCTTTTTCAATTTAGGTCACTAAAATTACCAGTTTAATTAAAAACATACAAGCACAACCAGTACCCAATTTTCACTAATTCAACCTTCTGATGCTAAAAACACATAGCTAAATGCATTGAACGATACCAATACGTTCACAAAACTTCATTTGGATTAAAACAAACAAACGTGAATTATTCAATTACACGGATACAGAGAATTACACATCACCGCATTTTTTAACCTAAAAATAAAATTATGGAGCTACGCAATAGCAATGCATGCAATATTAACTAGATCTGGTGTGGTGCAATAATAGGAAGGAATTGAAACCCTAATTGGCACGTGCGAAAATCGAGAAGGGGAAAAGAAATGGGGGTGGGTTAGAGGAATATGCAGATCTGAGAATGTGCGAATAACAAATGGAACCGACGATCGAAGGAGAATGTTACCTAGATCTACGATTTGGGGAAGAAAAATATCGAAGAAGAAGAAGTTGAAGGTAATATAGGACCAAAAAAACGGTTTCAATTTTATTTATTTATTTATAATTTTGTTTTGGGTTAACTAAATTTTTTAACTTTTTTTCAAATTCTGATTCTAGTCTTCAAAATATTTTATGTTATTATTTTCAGTTTCTTGATAATTTTTTTTGTTAAATGATTAAATGAATATTATTTTGTAATAACTTTAAATCATTATAAAAATTATTTTAATTACTGTAAAATATTTTTTTTAAAATTACTTAGTAGAAAAAATAACAATAATAACTAAAAATTATTAACTAAAATATTTTTCTTTAAGTGCCATAAATTATTTTAAGCCAGCCTGAAAAACTCGCAGCCCACATAAGGTTGAGTGTGTGCTTGAATTTAAAAGATTTAATTAATTTTATATTTTTTTGACCAAGTCCTGATGTAATCCATAACCTGCAATGGGCCTAGTAGTCCATTTTACCAGCTATAAAAATACTTAGGTAAACATTTATCAAAACTCAATCTTTGACTATATGAAAAAAAATGTCAGCGATAAAAAGTAAGAGAATTTGAAATTCTATACTTTTAAATATGAATTAAAATTCTTAACTTGCAAAACTCGTAACCCACATAAAGTCGACTGTGAGCTTGAATTTAAAAGACCGAATTAATTTTGTACTTTTTTTACCAAGCCTATTGTAACCCCATGTCTTACAATAGGTTTAGTAGTCTATTTTGACATATATAAAAATACATAGGTTAACATCTATAGAAACTCAGTCTCGATTACATGAAATAAAAAAAAAAAACAATAACTAGTAAGAGAATTTGAAATTCTGTTAACTAAAATACTTTATTTAAATTTTTAGAATTTTAAATTCTTTTAACAAAATATCCAAATAACATATTTTACTATAGAAAATTTTAAATCTCTTCTTAAATTATTTCTTCCTTTTTAAAATCTCTCATTCAAATTCACTCTCAACCAATTTTGATTTTTATATTTTTTAATTGAGTTAATTGGATCTTTTAAGTTTATTAATATTTTCAATCAAGTTCTTTTATCAAATTTTGTTAAAAAATTAATAAAATTTTCTAACATAACATATTACGTGGCATAAACTTGATGACATGGCAAATGTTTACATAATAATAACATTAAATGATAAAATAAAATATGATTGATTGCAATTTATGTCAGAAACTAGAAATACTAACAGAAAATAAAATTAAACATTAAAATTAGCAATATATATAAATGTAAAATAATTGTAGTATGAAAACGTCTTTAACCCAAAAAATTTCACGATGCATCCTTAAGTATCAATTAGATCTTTTCTACACCTAGTAATTTAAGAAACAACAAAATCAACTTTGGTAATAAAAATGACGATGTCTAGGATGCACCACCATTATAAGTGGTCTACCATGCTCTAAAACTAATAGCGACTGGATTTTGCCTTACTAAGTTGTATAAGTTGATTCTGCCTTCTTCTCTCCTATCATCTTGATAGCCACTAGATTTAAAAAATACATAGTTAAATAAATAAAGCAGTAAAAGACATGCTGAGAGATTTTATATTAATTTGTTTTTATCACTCGTTTATTCTTGATTGACCAATTAAGTTCCCCTCTATAACTTTAAAAGTTATAAGTATTCGTTTAATAAATTATTTCTCACTTAAACTCGAGTACTTTTTAATTGTTTCTTTAAAAGTGATCATTTAAATATTCTTTTTTACAGAGTTTCTTTAGGATTTATCTAAACATTAAACGCTGATTTAAGGTGTAAGACTCGTCTAAACTTCCAAACTTAGAAGAATTTGAAATTAATATCTAGACACTACGAGTTTTTACAAGACTTGAAAAAAATAAAAGAAGCACTAAGAAAGTTACTTGATTCTCGTGATATTTATAAACAAGTAACAACTACCGCAAACTAGTCCTTATAAGACACATTTTCAAGTTTATTCGTGAGAGAGAATGCGTTCGCTATTGCATTTTATGTTTGTAGTAGTATATCCACTTCGATGAGATAAAACAATGTATTTATATTATTTCCTTTATTCGTATTAAATTTCTCATTGCAATGAGTATGCACACAGTTATACACTTATACAATTATAAGACTTAATAAAAGTCATTTTTGTAAAATAAGAAGCATACCTATGCATTTCTTTATAAATTTCTTTTCTTTGGCCAAATTCTTTTGAATTGTAGAATCTGCATGAATATTAAAATATTTTTTCACACTTTCTTATAATCAAACAACATAAGTTTCTTTGATTTTCTTATCTTTTTCTCTCTATCTTCTTTTTTATTTTATTTCACTTGTAACAAAAACCTTGATAATATCAATAGAATGAGAAATTCAATATCAAAAATAAAAAAATAAATCAAATGAAATATACATTAAGAGTTCAAGAAAGACAAACAAAAAGTTATAAAATTAATAAATATAAATCAAAGTAAATCTATATAAATTCAATATCACAAAAATAGAAAAGTACATAAGATAAATCAAAATTGCGAGAATGATTTGTAAATATTTATATAAATATTATTTGAATTTAGAAACCAACTCATATAAACTTTCTTGTACACAATAAAATTGTAATTAAATTCAAAAAATTAAGCAGTAAAAGTTAAAAAGTTTAAAGAAAGAAAGAAAATATTAAAAAAATAAACCATTCACACAAAAAGAAAATGAAAAATACAATTAAAAAAAAGAAAAAGAAAATAAAGGAGAGTGAGTAGGGAATGAAAAGTAAGCATGTGGGCAAAAGCATTTCACTTTGGTGACCTCAGTCCTCACCTTCCAAGTTTCATCTTTCCCTCGAAAATCTAACTTTCCGCGTAAATGCAAAAAAACAAACAAAGTTAAATTTACCAAAACCACTTTCCTACACTGAGAGAGAGGGAGAGAGAGTGTCCCCAACAAGATGAACTAGTAGAAGTAGAAGAACCCACTTGCTTGAACTTCCTACTTCTTCTTCCTGAAATAGCTATGAGAAATCACATTCTCTTCTTATACGCTCTCATTGCACTTGCCCCCACTTTCTCTCCTCACTTTCAACCTCATGCTGCTCCCGCAGGTAAACAAAACTGGCTACCCCATTTCTTCAACAACGTTAATTTTTCATCAATTTTAAATGGGTATGCTAAATTTTCGATCTTTTAGCTTAAGCTGCCTGATTAACTAACTGGGTGTTTTTTCAGTGATTATTTTTTTGGTTACTTTAATTAAACAATGTTGATTTTTTGGTTACTTTAATTAAACAATGTTAATGAATCAGGGCCGTTGATTAAGCATCTGTCTTCGCTTATCAAATGGACGAGGTCTACCTCCAAGACGCCACACTCAGGTTATTGCTCTTTTCTCTATTGAGAGTGAGAACTTTCAAAGTTATGTGTGTTTATAGTGTAACACTCTTATGGTTAAGGTGTTTGTGTGTGTGTGTAATGTGATTTGTTGGTTCTTTCTTTTCAGATGGGAATGTTCTTCAATTTGAAAATGGTTACGTGGTTGAGACTGTTGTGGAAGGAAATGAGATTGGGGTTGTCCCTTACAGGATTCGTGTGTCGGAGGAGGATGGTGAACTCTTTGCTGTTGATGCAATTAACAGCAACATTGTTCGAATAACTCCGCCGTTGTCCCAATGTATGTTTCCTCTTGTCCTCTTTGTGTTTTGTTACTTTTATAACTGTTATAAGCAAATTTGATTGGTTAGAATATGGTAGTTTTGACATCCATTCCTGGAGGTTCGTATTTTTGTCATAATTCTTTCAAATTGGCTCTGGATGTTGTTGGCTAATGGTAAGAATGAGGATACAAATGAAAAGAAAGGAATCTGAGTTTTAGTCTCTTGTCTGGTTGGATTCAACCTGTTAGTGAATTGACCATTCCCTAGTCTAAATAAAAAAATAAAGGTAAAAAAAGGGAAAAAGAAATGGGGAATATCAAAGGCTAATTAGTAACTGAAAGTTATATGACAAGTTAATTGCAATTTTGGATGAATTGAAAATTTGAATGATTTGATCTTCATTGATTGGGCTTACATTTATGGAATCCTAATTCCTTCTGTTTTCTATTTGTTACCTGGCTGCAGATAGTAGAGGGAGATTGGTGGCTGGGTCATTTCAGGGCCACACTGGCCATGTGGATGGAAAACCAAGTGATGCTCGTTTCAATCATCCCAAAGGCATAACTGTGGATGATAAGGGGAATGTTTATGTTGCTGATACGCAGAATCTGGCCATCAGAAAGATTGGAGATTCTGGTATGTGATAATTAAGTTGCAGCTTACAAGACTTGAAGATCCTATATGGACTAACACAGTGTATTGGTATCTGACAATATTAGAATGGAATATGAAGTTAAAATGTATAAATAGGAATTCACTAGAAGTGTTACTAGTACCCTAAGATGCAATTCTGGAATTCTGGTATTTGGCATAAGAACCTCACAGTTCAATACCATGGCACAATGGTTAATCCCTTCATTCAAGCATTATAGCAAGTGGTTATGGGATCCTAATACATTGGGAGAGTTTTATGTGAGAATGGTGAAAAAGGATATGTTACTGATCTTTGTGAGTATTTTTTTAGGTGTGACGACCATTGCTGGAGGAAAGTCGAATGTTGCAGGCTACAGGGATGGGCCTAGCGAGAATGCTAAATTCTCAAATGATTTTGATGTGGTATATGTTCGGCCCACTTGTTCCTTGTTGGTCATTGATAGAGGAAATGCTGCTCTTCGGCAAATCTCTCTTGACCAGGAGGACTGTGATTATCAATCTAATTCAATTTCCAGTACAGGTATATTCTTATTTCCTTTTTTATTATAGTTGATATAATTCGGATTCTGTAAATATTCTTGTATTATTTACTAGATTGCCTAGTTTTCTTAGCTAGTTTATTCTTTCCTCTAGTGATTCTAAATTTCTAATCCCTTAACTATGGGGGCCAATCCTGTTGGTCTTGTATATAACTATACATTCTATTCATGTAAATCAGTCAATAAGATATTCAGGTTCATGTTGGTGCCAGAACTCTCTGGTTCAACCCTAGTCTCCTTGTCCAGTGCCTCCACTGTCAGCATTGGGAGTCACTGTAGGCTTCAGAGTGCCTCCTTGTTTTATCATTGAATATAATCATATCTGCTTATATAAGATGAAAATATGGTGCTGCTTTTTACTTTACCGTTTCCAAGCAAAGATGAGACAAGAAAGTTTTGAATGCTTTATACTTCTTCACTGAAGAACAAAACAAAAACTTCTAGCCTTTGTAACATAATTCAAATGCTAAAGTTATGGTTTTGAATTTGAATATCACCTGTAAACAGGAAAAGAACAGAAAGGAAAGCAGGAACCAAACATCCAATGAGTTGTAATGAAAGAAAAAAGAATACACTGTTTGGTGATTGCATCCCTGTTTGCCACTTTGTTGACTACTGTGAACAACATTTTCTGGACTGTGTCTTCTAAGATCATTTACTTGAATCTCTCATGGCATATTTAGTTAAGCTGAGGAGGGTAGCTTTATTGGATCCATCTTGATATGAAATGGTAGTTTTATCTGGTATGATCCCATCCTCAAATTTAAGGGAACATCTCTCGCCCTCATGGACTAGACTTGTGAAGCAGATGCATTAATTGGTGTCATTGCATCTGGATTTAGTTCATCCAACCTATGTAGTGGCTCTCAGACCTGGTCTTAACTTCCTTGGCTATGGTCCATAAATGGATTTGAAAATGCCAGTCAGACAAGGCCTGTTGTTCTCAGTGGATCTGATTTATTTTCTTTATCAGAATATTGTTCTGATTTTAGTACATAAAATATTTGCACGTGTTGGTGTTACTGGAAAATGTGAATTGGCTGTATTTAGCAAAGAAGTGAAACAACGGCGTATGAAAACTGATGATGTACTGAATCTGTTATTAAGTCCTTTAGATTCTCTATATCTCCGATCAAATTCTGATTTTAGTTCATTTTGTGGTTTTTCCTGCAGATATCCTTACAGTTGTTGGCGCAGTTATAGTAGGATATGCTACATGTATGCTTCAGCAAGGATTTGGATCCTCTTTCTTCTCAAAAACAGTATGTTTTGCTTCTATAGGATTTGTAAAAACAGAAATTTCAGAATTATGACGTTTTGCCTGTTGTAACCACATTATGTCAACTTTATTCTGTTTCATCTTGGACACTTACTACATGTTTAGCCAGAACACGAGTTCAAATTTCCTTCTTATTCAGTTTCTAAAATAAAGACAATTTTTTTTTTGAAACTGCAAGCATTTCAAATATTTGTAGAGAAAACAATGAAAATAACAATATGTTGTCTTCATTACTTGTATAAATCTTTAAAATAGAAAATAAAGTGAAAAAAATGTTAATGTCTTTCTAATTATCTGTGAAAGAAGAAATGAAAAGAGAAAACATTTTATCAAACCAAACAGACCCTAAATTTCATCCTTTTGCTATAATATCTTATTTTTCTTTGAGCCTTGGTATGTGTATTTTAATTGCTACGTGGTCCTGTTCAATTTAACAGTATTTTCCCCTTTGTTGTTTGGCTTATACATTGCTTCAATGCAGCAGCAACCAGCTGAAAGAGAGTTTAAAGGGCCATCAAACAAAGAGAAGCACATGCCAATCCTGGAGAGCAGTAAAGAAGAGCCTGGGTGGCCATCTTTCGGGCAGCTCATTGTTGATCTTTCAAAGCTTTCCCTTGAAGTGTTAGCTAGTGCATTCACTCAATTCATACCCTCACATTTTAGACCTGGCAACTCCAAGAGAGGCCTAACGCCACTGAAGGATCATCTTGTAATGCCTGAAGATCAAGTGCAGCCTCCATTGCGCAATAGGCAAAATTCTCAAGGACATACCCCTGCTACCGAAAATAGGCTGCAATATCCTCTTGCCGAAAATCAGATGGCATCACACGTCCATGCTCCAAGCACAGCGGAGAAATATTCAGAAATGAAGCCCCCAAAGATAAAATCAAGCAGTTTCAAGGACCCCTCTTTGTCAAGCAAGCACCGATCGTCAAAACGACCCGATTATGCCGAATTCTATGGATCTACTGAGTTTCCTCCATACACCAAATCTAAGAGCCAGAAAGAAAGACCGAGACACAGGCAACGAGAAAAGAGTGGAGAAGTTATGGGGGCGGTTGAGGCTAAACCAGTTGAGACAAGGGCAGTTGATCATAGCAATCCAAAGTTTGACCATTACAGTATGAGGACTAAGTATGCATCTGAGGAGACCTACCGATTCAACTCTCAGTAAAGAAGTTTTGCATGATTTATTCTTCACTACTATTCTGTTCTCCATTATATATTGAATACGTGCAGCTACTTCTGTTTGAAGTGTGTAACTACTTGAAGATGTATTATTAGCTAATACTATGTGCTTAATGAACCAGGCGGTTGGGAGGATTAATTTTGATCCCATGTGCTGCATTTCCACATACGAAGTTGCTCATTTTCAAGGATATTGCTCCCTCTTAACTATTTGCTGAATCATGTCATTATCTTTTAGTTGAAGCATCAAACACTCTGAACATTGAAGATGATTCAAATTATAGCTTGTGTTTGGTATTTGCTTCAGTTAATCTCATAGGCTTCAGGAGGAATCCATCTCATTTTGGGAATTCAAGCAACCAATTCATCTGCATGTCTATTAACAATGAGGGTGTGCTGTCTTCATATTAATGTGCATCGCTAAAAAAATTTGGCAAAACATTATGCTGCTTATCAAGTAAATGCTTAAATTACTCTTCAGAATTGTAAGCCACAAATATTTTTATTTTTGACATTTTAAGAAATCTATATTAGTTCTTGACTTTAAAAAAGTTATTTATTTTATTTTATTTTTCATGGCCCACCTGCCACACATTTCTAATTGTTATCAATTCAAGTGCAGGTCCCCTGCTAAAGGGAAACTAAAGCAAAAATCTGAATGCACAATCACATATCTAGTTTGTAGAATACTGTTACTGAGCCGTGCTATGTGCTAACATGAAACAACAAGCATTACGAAACTAGCAGAAAAATATTATACGAGCAGTTCTGATATGAATTCAATGACAAAATGGATTGATGACAAAGAGAAAAGACAAGCTTTTCCCCAAAGTAAGGAAAAAAAAAAAGAAAAAGAAGATCAAGCTCTTATTTTTGTCCTTTAAATATACAATAGCAAGGATTTTGTAATTAATTTACTCTGGTTTTTCGCCTTAGTTTAGTCACTGAATAAAGTATAACAGTTAAAGTAGTTTATCATACAAATTACAAAATGTGCCCAACTTAGCACTTAAATTTGAGCTCTTCTCTCAATGTTTTTAAGTTTTAATTTGGCAAAAAAAAAAAAAAA
>JBBMKG010681550.1:0-11822 GCA_037834515.1 Lespedeza cuneata | reverse complement strand
ACAGCAGGGCCTTGTTATAATCCCACACAGACTGGATACCTTAATGCTTGCATCATCTAAAGCATCTCTCTGAAGTGGAAGCTTCAACCTGTCCTCGTATGTTTTTGTTTCCATAGCATTAGAAGTTGCCCGGCTCTGCCTCGTCAAAGGATCATTGCTAATAGGACAGCTAGGACTGCCACTAATAAGTTGAGTTCCACCCAAATGTTGCTGGCGCTGAGCATGTCTTTGCAATAAGAGTTGCATTAGCATTTGTTGATTTTGGTTTGTATTCTGAAGCTCTTGCTCTTGTTGATTCTGCCTTAGTTGAGCGTTAATTTCTTGACTCTGCATTTTCAAATTTATACTGAGCTAATATTTATAATTTGTGGTCTATACTACATATTAAACACAAAGAAATAAGGTCTAACTGGGGACATTGAATTGTTTTGATTATGACAGTGACCCAATAACTTGAGAAGACAAATGTCAATGTTTACGATCTTAATCATCTTAAAACCACGGAAAATAGTAGTATATTGCAACAAAATTAGTGGCTAGTAAATAATAAACATACACTAATACAAACATACACGTGCTTTATTAGATTTTATAAAACAACCACATAGGCATATGCAGAAAAAGGAAGACCATCAACAAGAAATGCAAACTTGACCTTGGTTTCCATTTTAATACCAGAAGCATGAAGATAAAAAATGAGTATATAGTAAGAAAGATAAAAATGAATTAATCACGGAAAAGAGGATGAAACAAGGTTCCATGGTGGATGGTGAAAATTCCGTCATATAAGCACGCCAATGCGGCTTATGGCAATGCCATAGTGGGCCTCCCTTCACAAATTGCCTATGTTGGTGGGGTTGAAAAATGACACGTTACAGCATTATGGTGGTACTATAACAGTTATTTAACAACATTGGGAAAATATTAATTAATGTATGTTAAGAAAAACGCACCTTACTGTAAGATGCTGCTGCTTCTGTGTGCTTCTGACTTACCCTGGCAATATATATGTCCCAGAAGACAGACCACCACTCAAAGAGAAACCCTCCAGGTGCATCTATAACTAGAACACGTGGCCAAAGCCCAGAAGTAAAAGTCAAATTCAATAAATTAGAAGGGGATTTGCATTTGCATGTACTGAATTTCTTACCAACAGGATCCAGATCAACTGCAACATTTCCTTCCGCCTGAAATATTCTGGCAGAAGCATGCAATTGTTTCTTTATGAGATAATCATAAATATATGCATCTAACCTGTTCCCCATCGCAAAAAAAGGATAAACACGGCTAATTAGAAATGTAGATATAACTATAATAAAATAATCAAAGTGATATCAATTAGCATCGGCAACCATCAAGACTGACTGGGGATGGTGCAGTTACAAGTCAAAGCTAAACAATGTCAAGCCTAACAAACACAAAGCATCCATTCCACACGACATTCACCTTAACCAAGAAGCATTTTCCATTTTGAAAGTGACATAACAAAGATAAGCACAAGCAGCAAATTCTGTGATTGCTGTTAAAACATAAAGGTGCACCACATCATGCAAAGAATAGTTGATAACTACAAGATAAATTACCATCGATCATTACACATTGAGAACTAAAAATTAAAATAAAAGAAAACAGGCTAAAGGCCAAGGGATGTATAAATTTACTAATGAACTACTCCAAACTGAAAGCAACCAAAAGAAAAAACAAAGCTTGGAGTGAGTTGCACAAGCAAATCAAAGGAGAGACACCAAAGAACAATAAAACACAGAAAATGCAAAAACCTTGCAACACAAGCAGCTATGAACAAGTAACACAAACAAGTGCATGAAAACCCAAAAACTAAAACATGATCACATGAAAACCTAAATCCTAAAAGAAAAACATGAGGATAGAAGCAGACATAGCAGCCATCAACACAAAAAACTGAACAAAACGCAACAGAGAGAAAACAAATAGGAACAAGAAAATGGGTCAAAAGAAAATGGAAAAAAGAGGTGGCAAATTCAAAGAATAAGTGGTATTGTACAATTTATAGGCTTCCCCGTTGGCATGAGACATGGTTTGAAGAGTGAAGCGTGAAAAAAATCTGATCTTGGTGATGAGCAGCGTAGAAGCTATGTCAGTGTATAGCTATGGGGACTGCATCACAAAATATGTTTCCCGCTACACACTGAGTGAGAGAGAAACAAAAATTGCTTGGATTTTTCAGAAACAAACAATGTTAAAATATTTTGACACGATGGTGTGACATAGTTGATAGATAAATCACGTTCTTTTAACCTTGTAGGTGTATGAGTGTGTGAAAATATTTTATATATGTAAAAATTGAATTTACGTGTTAGAATATTTACGATAATTCATTCATTATACTCAACCAATTAATTCTCTATTATATAAACAGTTGAATTTTATTTTTTAAATAAATGTTTACAGTAGCTTTTAATTGTTGACAGGAGATTTTCTATAAAAAAAAAAGTTAAAAAACTGTTGTTTTTTAAATTAGAAAGCGTAAATTTATTTGTTTTCTTAAAATAAAGCAATTCAAGTGTTTATTTTATTCATATAATTAAATTCATATTCTTTAATGGTACGGTCAAAATTGGATCATATATATATGAATATTTATTAGAAGAAGTTATTTTTTTACATAAATTTTTATAAAGTAGTTCTAAGCCCTTGATTTGAGATATTTTGAAGGAAAAAAACAATGTTAAAATAAATATTTTTTAAAATTTTAAAAAATATATATTTTTAAATAAAAGGGTAAAAAATATTTGTTTTCTTAAAATAAAATAATTCAAATGTTTATTAATAGAATTTAGTTATTTTCATTGTGATATATGATGAATTTTTTATTTTTTTTGCTTTTGATATATGATGAAACTGTTAACGCGCATAGTATATCAAAATTATAGTCATATTAATTCTTACTTATAATATAAAACGAGTCAAATGACCCTTTTGAGATGCATATAAAATAAATAAGTATATAAATATATTTATTTATTTTTATTTCAATGTGTACTGCATTAACGAGATTACATGCTTTAGAAATGTCTATAAAATAGAAACATATCTGACTTTTTATTTATTTATTTCAAAGGTGTGAGATAGGTTGAAAGGTATGTGACTTTCTTATTTCTTAATATGATATTCACTTTACCTTCTTTTAAATATGCGCCTTAAAAAAATATGTTTAATTAATACTTAAGCGGTGTTTACACTTGAAGGATAAAACAAGTGATTGATATAATTAATAACGTGATATAACAAGGAGAACAAAAAATTGAGAAAAGTGAATGGTGTATATGTATTATTTAGGTGTAAAAATATCATGACTTTTTTCTTCCGTTTAGGGTTCTTTGTTTTACGTTTTTATGCTTTGTCTTACAATTCGCATGTCACAATACATTCTTGTTCCCCACGCAACAGTGTCCATGCTACGAAAACGTTCATTTGGAATTCCGTCACCCTTGAGACTCTCCCACGATGCATGCCTTTTTACAATATTTCATTATCTTAAATAAATAATTTTTTTTTGACAAAAAAAATTATGTTTAAAATTACTAAATATTTATTTTTATAAACTTATTGTATACTAACATTACTCATTTCAAAGATTAATACATTAATTACTAATGATTCTTTCAAATGAATAATTATCTCTTTCTTATTTATTTGATGATTTGACTTTTTATAATATTTTTTAAAATTAACAAATAAGAACTATACTCTAACTACTATTATCATTGCAATTACCCTTACCACTTTCAATAATCATCATTACATCTATTATTGTTAGTGTAATCACTATCATTATAATTGTCGATAATCTATTATCACTACTATTATTATTTTTATCACTATTATTATTCTTATCATATTTGTGAGTGAATCATTTTATTGAGATATTGGTGTTCACACGTGAAAGTGGTTGATTATTTAAAAATGACTAGTTATTTATGTATTTTTAAATCAAATATAATAACTTTTTAACAATAGTTCATGATCGACCAATAAGCCGACCCCAGAAGTCAACAATAAAAAATTGTGTTTGGTCTGTCGTGACATACTAGAAACTTACAGATTTAATTATTCTTCTTTCTCTTTTTTTTTTTTTTTGTTGGTAATAAACCACGGGAAATAGTGGAACTTTTTGGCACACATAATTTTATTTTTCTTAAAATGTTTTTAATCCCTTAAATTTGGGTTAAATTCAGTTCGAGTCTCTTAAGTTGAAAACAAATGTTTTGAGTTCTTCAAAATGTTAAAAAAACATATTTTAGTGAACTACTAAATTTATAAAACATATAATAAAAATAATAAATAATAAGTTGTTATTTAAAAAATAATAACATATGGAACATAAATCAATATAAAATTTCGGTAATTACTTATATAAATATGTGTAGTATAGTAGTTACATAATTTTATTTTTTTTGTACAAGTTCAATTTAAATATGAATTAAATTATTTTTTAAAATTGAAATTTGATCTTAATAGTAAAAAAAAAAAAAATTGAACTTTTCTCATAAGTTATAATTGATTTATTTATCTTAGTTTTTAAAGAAGTTAGATGAGAAAATTTCTATACAAATTTAAGTATATAATTTATTTAATTTTCTAAGGTTTTAAAATGTATAAGTTAATTTTAACTTAGAAAAAAAAAATCATTTTACACATTATTTTATTTTTCTATAAATGTTTATAGAAAAATCTATCCATGGTACATTAATTCATGAGGACCTTACAATCCAATCTGGACATGATTGAATTACTTGCTTTGCCTCCAACTAAAAATCAGTCCATCTCTTGATTCTAATCACAAGGGGGGTAAGAAACATTACCCCCAAGGAATATTACAAACTAAGGGGCATATTTGTTGTGACACACCCTGTTTTAAATTGTTGTAAGCTCATCCTGAATTCTTAACGTCCTAACATGTGTGACTACGTCAATTCAAAAGTCAAAATTTTTCTCAAACAATTAATGCAAAAACGAAAGTTCTGCCAAAAAAGAAAATGAGGGGGAAATTATATTAGTCGATGATTTTCATTTTTCATTCCTTGATATCATCTTTGTCATCAAGGGGAATTGGTCTGTTCCTCCAAAACACAGCAAGAGCACTCCCACCAAGCTGCATGAAAACAGTGAAAAATAGTCATTGATAGAGATTTATAAATCCTTTTACAAGAAATGAACAAAAATAAAAAATAAAAAAACAGTCTAAGATCAGGAAAAATATTCCATCTTACGGCCATGCAGACAACACTAACAGCAGAAGGAACAGCTACCAGGGGATTTGTAAAGTGCTTCTGAGCAAGCAAAAATCCAAATACAGAGCTCTGCAGATAAAAATAAATAAATAAGGTTAGACAAAATGATCAAGCATAAAACATTACTGGAGGAGTTGTTTAATTTTGGTAAGAGAGATCTATGAAGCATGGTACAAGTTTAAACATCCATTGAGAATATAAACGTGTATCATTGACACTGCTCAACCCTTGACCAGAAACAAGTCAATGTCCTCTCATTATTAATGTATATATCTGATATCATTTTTTGTTCTCTCCATGAGCACTGTACTACTCGAGATCTGGACAACTCTCAAGTGTGCTTCAATGGAGTATTGAGGAATGATGAACAAGTTTACCTGCATCCCACACTGTATAGATATAGTGCGTGATGTGGATTCGCCAAATGATATTCTTGAAACCCAATAACCAAGAGCAAATGCAGCAGCATGTAGGAAAACAACTGGCAATACAAATTGTATTCCTTGAGCTTTTAATACATCTGAAGCTAGCCCAATCTGGAAAGTTAATACATGTCAATTTTCTGTGCAAAGCAAGAAAACTAATGATAATATATAGTGGAGTAAACTGCTAGCTATCATGAATACTGTTGGGGAACTTTATCTTCTAGAACTTAGTCAACTTACTGGACTTGCACAAAGGAGAGTGGTCAAAATGATTCCGATCAAAGGAGTAAATTTGATTATCTTTGAAGTGAATTTGTGAAAAAATTCATTTGCCAAAACTGCCAGATAAAGCAAAGATTTTAAAAATCATGCTCATCTTTAGGAGTAAAACCATAAACCAAGATGTGTTATAAACCAACCAACTCACATATAACTTGAAAGATTCATCTCTTACCTCCCACAATTGTTGGAACAAAAACAACCTGAAAGGTACTAAGTGCCAGGCCCTGCAAAAGAGAAAGTACAACAGCTTCACTCCACGAGTGAAATAATAAATGCAAGAGGATTTGTTCAACAGAATTACAGAAATGATGAGAAAATTCAAAAAGAGACAAAAATACTGAGAATGCAATGAAGAAAGACAAAGTATCCAATTCAAAATCCAGTATCTATATTATCTTTTTCACTTGATTAGGAGAAAGTATGATTAGTACTTCCAAGTGTCAACCATGCTTTATTTTCATAACAGCTTGCCAACAGGAAGCTGTTATTGTGTAATTAAGATGAAGACATTTTTCAGCATTCCTTTCATCCCCAAAAATAGGCAAGCAACAACTTACAACAGCATCAACTGGAACTAGTTGACCAGCAAGAAGCTTTGTAAGAAGTGGAGTCATTACAATAGCTCCAATAGTTGAACACCTGTAGAATAGTAAATAACCAAAATTGAAAAAATCACGAGGCTCCAATTAGAGCAAAATATTAATTTAAATTATTCCACTTCTCCTTTCAAGTGATAAGAAACACAAATTTTGAAAGTATTTTCTGAAAGAACTAGAAACTCACTTTATAGTGCACAAGCAAACTTTAATGCATTCATTAATTCTAGATTATTTATATGATATCAATCTGTAACCAAATAAAAAACTAGTTTTTGAACTCCGTGACAAAATTTACAGATTGGAAGAGAGATTGGAGTCAAAACAAATGTAAGTACTGAGCAAGAATGTTGATCACAGAAAACACCACTATCTTTTAAACGCAAGACTTATAAGTATAATATTAAACTTGAAGTTGAACATCAAATATAAAGACAAACAAACAATGGAAAGCATGTTAAACATACGTTGTCAAAAGAACAGAGAGTGCAACATTGCCCTTGGATATGAATGTTGCAACATGTGATGCCTGTGCTCCCGGACAACATGAGACCAGAATAAGGCCAGTTGCAAGAGGAGCCGAAAGTTTTAGAGTCTGGCAATCAGAGATTGATGTTAGAGATTTGGTAGGAATAACATTGTCAAAGATATAGAATAACTTGGAAATGTAGCATGCACTTTGTCTCAGCTTATTATTGGTGACGACAGAATAAAGGGATAAACAACCAAAGAGTGGCCAATACCATCATTTTCATTTTAACAGAAAGATAACTTGAATTCTTTGATCAAACAAGCACTAATCAAAAGATAATATCAAATGTAGAATTTACTAAAAATAAACTGAGGTGCAAAATACTCAATTAATCATTACCATTGACATAATGGTTTTGACAACAATCTTAGGAGGCAATATAAAAGATAAGAGGACATAAAACATTTCAAGAACTAATCTGAATGAATCAGAGACAGTGAAGCATGGAAGTGCTCAGGAATAACAAAAGAATACCATTACAATGGCAAAGCCTAGCAGGGGTTTAATTAAATATTGTGCAAGAAAACCTACACCCACCTG
Organism: Lespedeza cuneata; assembly: GCA_037834515.1. Classification (NCBI taxonomy): domain Eukaryota; kingdom Viridiplantae; phylum Streptophyta; class Magnoliopsida; order Fabales; family Fabaceae; genus Lespedeza; species Lespedeza cuneata. The sequence goes on along the minus strand of JBBMKG010681550.1, from coordinate 4,174 downwards.
CAAAAACAAAAGCAATAATATTTAAAAGGAGAAACAAACAAATACATTTTCCTTTAAATATGAGTTATTGTCTCTTACAGTCCACGGATTTCGCAGACACCGTCTGAAATCCTCAAATGTTAATGTCAAGCCCATAGAGAGCATGAGGAAACCCAAGCCAAGAGTAAAAAGATCTTTCTCCAACCAAGTCACCTAGAATAGAGCCATAACTTCACAGCAGTTAATCAACATATTTCCACTCAACCATGTACGTAGCTGAAAAAATCAGAGTAATTACAGCAGTTGGCTTGCAAATGCCGACGACAGCCCCCAAGATGATCTGCCCATGTAAGTCGGAAAAATTTCAAACTACAGACCAAGTAAGAAACTAGAAAATTTTGAGATGCTATGTTGAACAAGAAATGGACTCACCCACACAGGAAAAAGTGTGGTTAAAGTTTCAACCACTTTCTCATACTGGCTCAGCTCCCCAGCACTTTCAGGAATATCTCCAGAAATGTCTGTTGTAGCCTTGCACATTAATTGAGAGTTCCTAAACATAGAAACAAACAAGTCATTAGCACTTTAAATTAAGAATGTGAAAGTCAAAAAAGTTCAAGCACCAGAAAATATATCAAAAGATTTGACCAATCAGTAGTTAACCAAGAGCTGGACAATCTGAAGCAATGAAAGCACTGTCATCAAGTGGGGGCTATTTTTCATTCCATTTTTCTATTTGTTTCTCAAATTCTCATTTTCACTCAGAAATGTGAAGTGGACACAGTGCTATCAAGTAGATGACATTTTCTTTTTGTTTTTTTGTTTTACCCCTCCACTCTAAGTGGAAACCAAGGGAAGGAATCCACTTTAGCCATCAAGAGCATTTAGTTCTAGCCCACAAAGAAGCAAACCAGAAACTTAGCAATCTTAGGTATAATCTTGGAAAGAATATGTTGTGCTACCATAATTGAAAGCTTGAGGACATAAAGAGTATACATAAACTTTAGACCTGCAGGACAAGTTTGTAATTAGATTTAGGAAAGGAGACATAGGATGAGCGGAAACAACCAAACCCACCAGGTGTTGCTTATTCGTTATTAATCATTAGCAGATTGTTACTCCAACACTCATCAATAAAAGCAACCTGTGGAAATGTGAAAGAGGGCTTCTTTCATTTTCTTTAAATACTAGCATATGCTTTTTCTTCTTCATAAAAGATGTAGCTTCATCACTCACTGCAAACACTTCTGTAGATTTATTTCCTTAAAAAATTCAGGATATCAAGATTTACCAGCATTTGTTCACATTAAGCTCTTGTACATTCCACTATCATGCAAGGTAAATAACTTCCTAATCCAGTGAAGAGTTGATGGGAAAAGCATTGACTTTCTTGCTGAATATAAAGCACATTAAATTGAAAGACCCTCAGTTCGTTGTCGGTAAGACATGAATTAAGAGTCTCAAACAATCAACAGGACCCATATTTCATTTTTACAATAAGCAATCTAATATATCTTCATTTTCATTATCAGAAACCTAGAATTCCTTCAATAGTTTGGATATCATTGTCCTCTGAAAAGCAGGATATCAAGAAAAGCATTAGTACAATTTTTTTATTTCACAACCGGTTACAGTCGCCACACAATGTGATGTTTAGCCTTTTCCACTTTTCCTCTTTTCCCCCCTCCCTAATTCCTACTTTATAATAGAATCAAGAACTTTTCTCCCTGGCACAAATCTTTAGTTGGAAATAAATCCAATCAATAAATCCATGCATGTGCAAGAGCAGAATATAGACCTTCGTACAATAGCTTAACAATGTGCCACCTTTTCTAAACTCATGATTGCAAAACTTCATCCACACAATAATGGCAAACAAAAGCTCCCCTAACTGCTCTCAGATAATAGCTGTAAAGTTTCACACTTTTGTAAATTATTTTGAGATAAACCAAACTGATTCTTAATTCTAACACAAGGGGCCTACATATCTGACTTCTCTGGAAAGAATTTGAATTTAATGAAAGCCCACAAGTTATGTGGCAGTTTTGATTCCATTCCCTCAAATCCCTCCTAAAAAGTCATCTATGAAAAAATAATACATTCCTTTCAGGACATAGTCATATATATAGCATGACACCTCCATCTCCATGATTCCCACTACAATCAACAGCATTGGGCACTAGTCCTATGGTTTGTACACTATTCTTCAAGCATGTATTAACTTTCAAATCAGAGCTCGGTTTCAAAAGATTACCTTGTAGACGGTTGAAGCCTTAAGGGACGTTCTAAAACAGCAACAACTGGACCCCGCAACTGGCTTCTAATTGCAGAACTCCTTCCACTCTGAGGCAGATAAAACCGGCCTTTCAATCCTACAAAGACAAAATAGTAACACGAAACACATCAACAAGGGAAGGAAAGAAAGAAAAGCTGAAAGAGAGAAAAACATCGAAAGAAGCATACCCAGATGGGGATAACGAAGCTGGTTCCAAGTGGGGGTAGGAAAGTTTGGGTTAAGTAGTGCATCATAGGCCCCAACTCGATGGTATCTGAGAATGATTGAAGACATGGTTTGAATGAATGAAACAGGGTGTGGATTGTGAAGTTTTTGATATTGAAAGGAAGAAAGCGAAATAGGGTGTTGGAGCTTGGGAATTTACTCCCAGTTCACTCCACTCCCCCAGGAGAATGAGAATGTCGTCGAAACCAATGGATAACAGAGCACAAACATGTCTTGCCTCATCCTAACTCTTTTTGCAAGCTTGACATTAGTTTGGTTTGATTTGATGGATGACACGTTGGATCTAGGAAACGCGAGAGACCCATGTCTTTTGTTGTCCTGTGTGCCCGGTTCCTTTGGGGGGTAACAACTTACAACATTGTTAAAGGGAGACTTTACAAAGAAAGTGAAATAACATAAAATAAAAATATGATGGGAATTGAATTGAAAAAATTACGAGAATTAAAACTCATAAAAAGATAAATTGCGTGTTAGTTTTATTTTTCTTCTCGATTTTGTGGATAGGAATCTGATTATGAAATTGTAAAGATAAAAACCATATGTCAATATTTAGAATGTAACTTGAAAGTTAAATAGTTCGTTTCTTTTAACTTAAAATTCAAATTTAAATCTAATAGACATTGAATTCAATATAATATTAAGAAGATTTCGATGATGATGTTAGTAATTTTCTTAATATGTTATTTTAAATTAATCAACCATCTCAATTGTCAAATCATTAGGATTAATCTTGTGGTGGGTTGAATAATAAACGTGAAATTTTAAGTTTAATTTTTCGTGTTATTATAGTACATAAAAAACCAATTACGATGGTTATTGATTTTGTTTAAAGAATCAATTGGCAAAATTAAATTACGGTTATTGAAATGGCTAAAATAAACAATTAAAAAACTTATAATTCTTAACATGCTTTGTATTTGTGTTAAGTGTTATTATGGGGGTGGGCATTGTTTGAAAAATCAATTCTAATTCTATATATAATTAAAAGGATTGGATTTAAATCCTTTTAAAATTATTTTATATTTTAATCCTTTTAAGTCCATATCAATCCTATAAAGTTGAATTTGATTTTCAAAATTACTTTATAGTTCAAAATGATTCTGATTTTAAATCTAGTTTTAAATTATAAATTAATTTTTTAACTGATCTTGATTTGAGTTGTTTCTAGTTGACTTCAGTCAAGTTTATTTTCGATCGACCTCAACTAGGATTACTTTTGTCAGAGACAGTTTTTTTGTGGACGTTGGTCGGGTGATTTTTCAATCAATGTTGAACAAGACGTTTTACTGGTGACATCACCCAGAATATTTTTCGGTCGATTTTTCGAAGATAAACGAAAATCACAAACCAAAAGGATCCAATTAGAGGTGCAGGTAGTGCAATTAAAGGATCCAATTCGTATAAGGAGATGTTATGTACCAAAAACATGTTTCTGCTACTGTTAGGTTCCATTTTATATGAGCCTTGCAATATTACAAGGAAGTAGGTACTTTATTTTCGCTGCCAACACATTACAGGTCACAGATGTCACCTTTAGCCCAAAAATGGGAGTCATAAAAATGTAGGACCCTCTTATCTGTCTGATATCTTATTAACCGAAGCTTACCCAATCCATCATTATCATGAACTAGCTAATTATAAGGAGCTTTATGTCATTCATATATATATATATAT
>JBBMKG010681549.1:0-11805 GCA_037834515.1 Lespedeza cuneata | reverse complement strand
TTCTGGCCCTAGCCCATAGGGCTTTGTGAGTTTTTTTGGCCTTGGCCCATGTGGGCTAGGGCCAAGTCCTATGGGCTGAGTCAAATTGACAACTCTTTTTCACCTCAAATAATAAAAACACGAAATCTATTATCTTTAGTTTTTGAATGAACACCCAAGCATGGAACCAATTACATTTGCTTGTGTCTGTTTCAACATCCAATATCTATCTAGGCATCAAAATAACATAAATAGATTAAAGTAGCATAAAGCTACAAATTATAGCTTTTGCTGTGACTACTGACTAAACATGCGCTCTAACTCTTTGTTCAGAAAAAGAGAAATGAAGTGGAAGACAAAATGAATAGCTTTATGAAATGTCTTGATTGAAAAAAATAAGAGAGAAGGAGAAGAAAAAGAAAAAATTTAATTTTTCTCATTATTTGTTTGGTTGTATAATAAGGTGAAAAGAAAGAAAACAAGTTTTTACTGCCGAAACATATTTACTGTAATATAAATAGAGTTTGTGAGATAGAGAAAAAATAATAAAGTTAGGATTGTAATTTTAGATAGTTTCACAATTTTTCTTTTCCTCATCCATTTCTTTTCTTCTCACAAATGAAGAGGTTTTTCTTTTACTTGAGTCGTTTCCACACAAAAATTGTCTCTCTCTCTCTCTCGCTCTCTCTATTTCTTTTTATCAACATAAAACTATTTTTTTACTCTCACTTCTTTTCTCATTTCTATTGAAACATACAAAGGGTAAACGGGAAATGGATGTGCCAGTGTTCTTCTTTTAGTTGTTTTTTAATGTTAAATAATTTTATATAACTTCAAAAATATGAAAATTATTTTTCAAAAATTATTAGAGTAAGAAAAGTTAGTTAAATTTATTATTATTATTATAAGTTTTTCATATATAATGTATTTAATTTTTCGCTCCCTTCATCTAAATAATTACTTCTTTTATACCTCAAAAATGAATTCCACTTTTTTTACTCATATAAATAACGCCTTTCTTTTCTTTTCTTCTTATTTCATATACCTTCCAAACACAATGCAGAGTTGGACTAAGGCTTCTTCCAATTTTCGATTGGGCACAGTCACAATCAAATTCCACTTAATCTTTCTCAGCTTTTCATACTCCACACGCAAAGTTTAGCTCAAGAATGGGTGGTATTTCAAAATTGTTTTTGAATTTAAATGCTATACTTTTGCTCTATTTAATTTTCTTTGCCCTCGCTTACGCTCTGAGTGTTTTTAGGAACACAACTGGAGAGAGAAGAGAAGGTCTCTTTGGAGCTCAGTGAAGAAATTCTACAGAGTATGGAAGTAGGAATGGCCTTCAAAGACTATGTGAGCATTTCTACAGTTACATTTTCTGTTCTTTTTATTTTTATTTTTTATTATTTTTTTCTAACATTAGGGCAGTCTTTCTGATGTTTGGGGATGACAGGGATTTAGCAACATGAAATTCCTATTCCACTGCATTTGTTTTCTTTTTTCATTAATTTTTGTGTGCATATAATTTTTCAGAATGGTAGAATTAGTTCGTTGGATTTTCACAGATCATCCAGCTACCTAGTGACTGCTAGTGATGATGAATCCATTCGTCTATATGAGGTTTCTGGTGGAACGTAAGCCCCCATTTTATTTATTGTTTTAGTTATGTGGACAATTGAATGGATACAATGTTTTTTATCCTCAAATCTGTGGAAATTGTTGCATTCTTGTGATTCCTCTTCTTCTTTTTCCTCTTTTATTTCTGCAAAATTATTGGTGTCTCTAGTATGATTTAGAGTGTGTTTGAAAACATGTTATACAACTACTAAATCATATTCTTGATGCGAAAAACTTAAAAACTAGAACCAATAGCGTTCATTTTGATGTGGAAAACCACTCTGCTGATCCGTTTCCAACCAAGAACTTAAAAGATCGCATCCTGATTTGATTTGATATGTCAAATTCTAGTAACAGATTGCGATTTTTAACATTTGTATATGACCCAGATGTTATTTGACAACTACAAACTGTTCCATCATTTGCAGCTGAATAGTTACAACTTACATGGACCGTGTAGTAAATAAAGCACAATTAAGAAAATTTTTTATATTATTAGTCACGTTTGATTCTTTGAAATTTCTTGCCATTTCGTTTTTGAAATTGATCAACATGTATACATCAACATGAAATTTGAGATTTCTTATTTGTAACCAGATGTTTGAAGACAATTAATAGCAAGAAGTACGGGGTTGACCTGGTTAGCTTCACATCTCATCCTACAACTGTCATATACTCTTCAAAAAATGGTTGGGATGGTAAGTTTCTTATTTTCATCTTCAATGATCTTTGTATTAATTCATTTTTTCTGTACTTATTATTGTAAAAATGTTCAATCAATCCAGAATCTTTGCGGCTTCTATCGTTGCATGATAACAAATATTTGAGATATTTCAAAGGTCACCATGACAGGTTTGGCATCTGGCATTATGGAATGTATATACTTAATTCTCATATCACATGATACACATGTTGATTCCACTTGGTTATAAAAAAAAATTATCTTTTTTCTCCCTAGGGTTGTGTCGCTAAGCTTGTGCTCTCGGAAAGACTGTTTTATATCTGGGTCTCTAGATCGAACTGTTTTACTATGGGATCAAAGGGCTGAGAAGTGCCAGGTAGTGGCATGTGCAAGCAATTACTTGTTTATTCTATATCCTTTTGTTTATTATACATCACATAACTATTGTAGGGGCTTCTTGCTTTAAAATTAAATAGGGACTTTTACGTGTACAAGGAAGGCCTGCTATATCATATGATGATCAAGGGCTTGTCTTTGCAATTGCCTTTGGAGGATTCATAAGAATGTTTGATGCTCGCAAGTATGAAAAGGTTTGCAAATTCAACTTGACAGCATGCATAAAAGTTGGCTTATGTTGTCTGCTAATTTTGACATACGCTAATAATCTGATGTTGTAAAATTCACTTGCTATAGGGTCCCTTTGAGATATTTTCTGTTGGGGGAGATATTTCTGATGCAAATGTTGTGAAATTTAGTAATGATGGGCGACTGATGCTTTTAACAACGGCAGATGGTCATATTCATGTGCTTGACACATTTCGTGGCACACTTGTCAGTATCTTTCCTACTTAACCGAGTCTACTTTTACTTCTTTCACTTGATTTATATGTGCTTCGAAAGGCTTTCTGTGTGATTGTTCTCTCTTCTCTGTTTACATAGTTATCCACATATAATGTCACACCAGTCTCACGCAACTCTACATTAGAAGCTTCTTTCAGCCCTGAGGGGATGTTTGTAATATCTGGTAAGCATTTTCAGATCATTCAAGATTTCAGATAGTTATTCATTTGGTGAACTCATTCTTTATGCATATTATTTTTGGCACATTGAACTTTTATTACCGTTATTTCTTGCCTGAATTTTTGTTTTGGAAGAAAGCTTTAGAATGAATATGATTATTTTCAAAATGCATACATCATGCTAATTGTTTTCTTTCTCTGTTATTTTCAATCCTCACACACCTATTTTTGTAATCCTGTTAGTTGCTTCTTCCTGTCTGTACTGGTGTTTTATGCTAAACTTATAGTTTTACCCTTGGATTCTTCTACAGGTTCTGGGGATGGCAGCATCTATGCATGGAGTGTTCGAAGCGGCAAAGAAGTATGATAAGCTATATTTTTTCTTTTCTGCATTTCATGACTATTTTCTCTATTTTTGTTTGGTTTTGTAATTTAATAAATATTAATATAGTTAGTCTCCAGTCAGGATGATATGCTTTCAACTTTAGAAGCATGTTTTTTGCTTTTTTATTTTTCACTATGAAAATTTCAAGTGTGTCCAACCCTTGATTGTGAATATAGTAACTTCTTTCCTAATTGCGAACTGTTAATGATTGACTAAAGCTAGTCTAGAAATAAAATAAAGCAGAAGAAAACATTCATTATCTGTGTTTATATCAACTTTTAATAAATAACTTACTACATATAAACGATTATGTTTGCTTTTTCCTTCATGCTTGCCTACAGTATAGTATCCATTGAGGCATCAAATTTGACAGGATAGTCAGTTATAAATTGTTAAATTTTGGATTTGTCTTTTTTCTTTTTATCCTTGTGAATCTATGTTTGATTACATAGAAATAACAGAGAATATACTATTCTGAAGCCTGTGAAGTTGCATGTGAAATTTTAATTTTTGGTCTTCACCGAAGCATAATTTTTTGAACCTAACCAATGTAATCGGATGTTTATGCCTGAAAAAAAAAAAAATTATAGCACGTGTGATTTGGCTTCAACAACTACTTTGGGTAACAGTTTATTATAACTTTCCCTTTGTGGAATCATACTTAACATTCCAATGTTAATTAATTCTTTTTGCCACGTCTAGGTTGCAAGTTGGAGGAGTGCAACTTCTGATACTGGACCTCCTGTAATAAAGTGGGCTCCTGGAAGTCTTATGTTTGCTACTGGATCCTCGGAGTTGTCATTCTGGATTCCAGATTTGTCTAAGTTGGGATCTTATGTTGGAAGAAAGTAAAAATATGCATGATAAAACTATTGTTATCATCCCATTGAAAGGTAATATCTTTTTTATTAATACTACACAAAGTTACAAATTTTGCCATGGTTTGTGAATATTCGTCTCTGAAGAGCAGTGGATATTTAAATGATCCTAATCTGTACAAAGTTGAAATGATCCTCCTAAATGTATATCTTTCTGTCAGCATACTTGCTGTATATATTCATTTGATTATAAGAGTGCTAGCAACACAGTTTCTAACATATTCTAATTCACACTTTAATATTGGTTAAAATTGATTGGAAACTACAAAATCAAGAGACACAATAAATGTGACATGGGACCCACCAAAATTTGTGGTTTTAAATAAATTTTTGCAATTAATAGTGTGATTGAGTGTGTTGCTAGCATTTCTCTTAATTATAATTGCTTCATAGGCCCCTCCGGATAATTAGTTAGAGCGCCAAAGGCACTAGTTTGCTTTTTGAACTTTTGAGACTGCTTATCTGCACCTCTGTTAATCAAGATATTAGATTATCTTGTGAAAAGCTTATAGAAGCTTATGACAAAAAATGGTCCTTGTGAATGACTGAATTCCAGTTTTGTTTGGATCTAATGCTTATGATGATAATAAATCTCTAATTTGACATCATATGTATTTTTTGAGCTACGGAGTCAATGGTTTGAGTTTTTTCCTCGCTTAATTGGAACAGTAGTTCCTGGTCCAATTCTTCGTATGGCTATAGTTGCCATGCCATGTTTATCAGTTCATCAAGCTTTTCCTCTTTAAATTTTTATACCAATTTTGGTGGGGCTTCACCTGAAAATTAGTGGTTGCAGAACAGTGAAGAGTTTGTTTTCCTCTGTTAGCAGGCACTCAGTAAGTGAGGGGTTGCTTGCATTTTGCAGAGATGAGAGAATGATGGGATTGGGATGTTCTTTGTTCTTGTTACCTTTGGAAAATATCAAAACTGCTTGATTATGTCATTGTACAATGGATGTTGATTAAGTATTGTGCCTATCTGTTGAACTGTTCCACTTGTGGACCCCTTAAGTCGAGGTTAGACTTGAAGCAAAACAAATAGCATGGGTGTAAATTCCTTTCACAATGCATCGCACGAATTATAGTTAAAAAACTGATGTACTTTTGTGGCTGATAAAATGACATTAATAAGTAATTAATTTAAAAAATTAGTAAATTAATAAGTACTTAAATATGTACTAAAAAAATGTTTTAACATGTAATCTTCATTTATTCACGTTAAAGTTAGCATCCTTTAATTTCTAGTTGTTAAGCTATAAAACAAAGCTAATTCAGAATACAATTACAGCCAAAACATACAAATTAACACTGTAAAACAAGGATACACTCGAGAGCTAATTCAGAAATGGAAAATAAAAAGAAAGAAGTGATAACTGATTTGAGCAAACCTGTCGTCAACTAGAAGGTTTCATTGTCACCACCTTCAAAGATACCATGTTTTCATTCCAAAATATGTTTAAGTGAACAGTGTTGCCATAGAAAAGGTTTAAAAGAAAAGTAAGAATGAAAGAAAAATAGAAAAGAAAGAAAAAAAAATATGAAGTGAAAATGGTAAAAACAAATCTTAGAGCTTAGTTTTTGAACTCCTACACCTTTGTTCCCTTAATCTATTTGGTTTAGTTCACTATCAACCTTTCCATATCTTCCTAATACCTTGACCGTATTACAACCATAAGGAAAGCCGTCATGATATGTGTACCATGGGCTTGAATGTTGAAGATTGAGAATGTAGTCAAGCTTATGGTAGTATTGTTCTAAGGGATTCATATTTGAGAGAAAAGACAAGTCTAAACACTTCAGATTGAGTGAAACACTAATCCAAGGAGTGTTGGGAAGTTCATCTTTTCTCATTGGAAGGTCTTGGTTGCAATTCATAGAGCTGCTTGGATAAATTTTATGAATGCCAGGTGCTAGCTTCAGAAATATTTTAATCTTTGCTCATGCTTGTTTGACCCAATTGTTACAGGCAATTACATGAGCTAAAGTAGTAATGGCAAAGTGGGAAGATACGCGTACTGTTTACCTTGGTTGAAATCCTCACCCTTGCGTTGTATGGGAATTTGCTTGTAATAGGGTTAGATTGATTTTAATTTGTTAGCCTGACGACAAGAAAAGTTAGGGGTTATAATACATCCACTAAATATGTGGATTTAAAGGGAAAATAAAGCTTAATCTCATATATTTCTTTATCCTTTCTCATATAGATTATTTGAGATTCTCACAAGTTTCCATCTTAATTTCATAAAAAAATATTGTGATTTGGTTGATGTAGCAAGCACCTATGGAAGAGGAAGGAGACAAAATGATCGATTTGCATACTTTAGAGTTTCCAGGCTATAAAATTATTTACTGTGATGTGTGTTTATATGACCACACATACTCTTTATTTATAATTAGTAAATATAATCATAAAGGATCACTTAGAGATTGCAAAATCCCTAATTGATAGCATGTAATAATAGAGAGAATAATATCCTATTCTAACAGGGGCAAAAAATCCACTGTACCTACATTTGTCTCATTCTCTGAGGAATTGCTTGTGTGGTGCATGTGCACAATAGTTAATCACTGTGTATATACTCTAGTTGATGAAGGGCGATTTTTCAATAATTTTCAGTGTGCACAGTGTACACAGGGACAGGGTGTGTATCAAGAGCTCTAATATACTCATATAATACCACATACACACGCGATTCCTGTTGTATAGAGATGCCTAGTGCCTATAAATAGATGTCTTGATTGAATTTTGGCACCTTTTGTCATGAGAGAGGGAATCAAGTCTGATTTTGGATTTGAAACCTCGTGGAAACAAAAGTATCTTCAAATTCATAGTGGCTTGGATCTCCAACTTCTCTTGATTCTTTTTTTCTTATGTTTTGCTGAATTCTTAAGTTGGGGGAAGATGCTTCCCAATTTGAACTCAATGTAATCTAATTCTAGCAATCTCAATCCATGGTATTTTGAGTTTGATTGCTGGTTTTGTTTCTTAATGCCTTTGTGATATGGCCATTCACGGGGTAATTTTAGGGTCGGTCTCACAATTGGAAAATTAGTGAATTGTCTGTATCTGAAGTAATAACCACAGTGATTGATTATCTAAGAATAGGAGTTGCTTCTTGTGTGTTATTTTGAATTCCTGAACCCAATACATGTTTCAATTGAACTCACTTAAGGAATTAAGACTCTTCTTTTTGACCTACACTTAACATTGACCCACACTTAACCCAGTTGCTCCCACCATCCGGGGATGATTTCTTCTAACAAGGTTTTCCTTCCTACACCCGAGCTGCTACTTTTGAGGGCACAGCTTGCTTCCACACTGGACCAAGGAATTTGACGTCGTTACACTCCTCCAGAGACCTTAAGCATTGGTAAGTGCTTCTAACAAAGAACTGTTGTTGATGTCTTTCATACTCCCATGTCCACGTGTTCTTCATGTCAGTTAGGGACAAAAAGAAATTATTAACATGCAAGAAATTCGGTGTTAAAACCTCTTCCCACTGGAACAACCCCGTCTCCAACTAAACTTCCACCTCCAATCTTCTCCCTCTCACCTCCCCACCTCCCTACCTCTCTGTCATTAGAACATGATTACTTACCCGTGCCTCTTCCCAAAACTTTGTTTGGCCACTAGAACCTACTCTCCTCCTAAAACATATACTTCCAAAACCAGTCATATGTATCACCCTTCTGACAACACGAACAAATTTCATGCCACCGTGATGAGGAATGAGGGTCATGTAACAAATGTTCATCACCTCCCAGCACACTTTTACAAACATGAAGTTGTATCCATCAAGCCCAAGAGCTTTATTATTTTCAGAAGCCCACACAGCATTTCTGATTTCACCAACAGAGAAAGGAGCAAGAAGAATTACCCATCAAGCAACATATTTAGACTAGGAGTTTCCTTGTATTTCTATTTAAAAAATTAAATATTTGTAATTCAAACCATAGGCGATGTATACTGTTTCTTCTATGCCGCCACTCAACAGAAGCATGAAAAAATTTTGTATTATCGTCTCTCTCCTTAACCCATTGTAGGCGAGATTGTACTTATATCTTTTTTAAACGTTCCAAAATTCCCCCAACAACTGGGCTTTATACGTAGACTCATGTGTCTAATTCATCCTTGCCATCAAGCACTCCAATCTTATTTACCAACTCTGATTTTTTAGCTTCAAGGTCGCCAAACTGATTCACGTTCCATTACTTTAGATCCTTCTTTAACATTTTGAGCTTTTCTTTAGTCACATTCTTTAATCACATATGCTCCCCAACCCATCACTTCATAACTGTTTTATTTCTGTTTAAAAAATCAGGATGTGATAGCCATGCATTAGTTACATGAAACGGTTTTGGCCCCCAATCTTGATTTAGTTGTGGCCAGATAGACATCCAACCTGCGCTCACAAGGAATCTATCCAACCTACTGATGGCCATCCTTCTTGGGCTGAACCAAGTGAAGCTTCGACCCAACAACGGAATGTCAAATAACTCCATCTCCTCTAAAAACGAATTGAATTCCCTGTTGCTTTGAAAATTTTGGGAATTTAGTCGTAACACTCCTCTTCTTTCATCTGCTTTCTTGACTTCATTGAAATCATCTGCCAAACACCAACTACCGTCCCCCCATGTGTTCTTTACCTGTAATATTTTCCCACAGAATTCTTTTTTTTGGAAAAAAACACATGAATAAACATTGACCACCTTAAGAGGTTCCGCTTCCCCATTCCACACTCCCCTTATAGCAAGAAAACCATTACCAGTTTTAACAGCCAGTACAACAAATTTAGATTTCTCCGAGAGACACAAGAGACCCCCTGCAAAATTCATCGCCGGCACTTGTCTCCATTCCACCATGTGATCTCCCGAAATCGCCCTGCAAACTTTATCATTCACCTCTTCATGTTTTGTTTCTTGAAGACGAACAAAATCAACTTCTTATCTCATGATCAGACCTCACAACGACCTCCACTTCACCCTCCCTGTTATTACTTAAAATCTTCATAAATCACCTTTTGCAAATTCCCCGCATAAAATTACTCTTGCTTCTGCACATGATCTCTACCCCTCTGTTCCATCTCTTTCAACTTCTCCAGCAGCTTCTCTTTATCCCCTTTGTACGTCGCCCTCAATTGGGATCCTATTTCCCACAATTTGTGAGACTCCACCTCAGTGTCCAGTAACCACGACGTTTTCGTTTTAGCCATTCAGTTCACCTTTTGTCTACGTGATTTCTTCACTTTGGTTTTGCTGGCCAATCACTCAAACCTTACAGCTCTCCTTTCTTCATCAACCCTTTACCAAAACATCTTCTAATCCTCCCAAATTCCTTCACTATGTGCGTTTCTTGGGTTGCAAAAACACTGATTTGAGATAGCAAGAGACGAGCCTGCCCTCGGATTTCTCTTTCTTCCCCACGAGATATGGTACTTGGCTCTTCTTGGTTTCTCCTTAACAACACCCTTTGCAGAAGACGTAGGCAATGGGGTGCAAGAAACCAATTGGAACCTTCCAGCGTGTTCTTGATTGAGAGACACGTTAGTTAGTTCGTTCAAACTTGGTTCAATACTATCCACAATACACGAACCACCCATTTCTATTCGTGCTCCTTACTTCCTCCGTGAATAGCATCTGTACTTTTTGGCTCATTTCTAATGCCTGTCCTTTTAAGCTCAGTTCTCCCAGACCTAGGTAAATTTACATGTTTCTTATGAGAATGTTATCCAACCTAGTCTCGAGCTCCTCAGGACTTAGCACCCCTTCGAACCTTACAAAACCATACCTTCTGCCTATCTTCATTCTTTTCTTAGAGATGAAAACCTCTCCAACTCGCCCCCATCTTCCGGGAAACTAGACAAGAAAAAGGTTGTTAGGGTACCTTTCTCCTTCCAGCTCTTCCTTTTCTCCACCTTCTCTCTCCTCTATCTCCTTTCTCTTCTCTCTTCATACTATGACACACAAATGGTTCACATGAATGGTTACTGATTTGAAATTTACTTACAAAATATTTTCTTTCCTTGTCAGGAATTGAGACTAGATTGATAAATAGGGTCTAATTATGAATGAATTGGATTTGAACCACCTTTTGAATTTGATCATCAATTGGACATTGAAATTTATATTGAGGATGAAGTTGATTGCATGAGCGGAGATTGGGATGAATTGGACCCTAGCTACTATTGAATAGTGACTTAGAGCATGTTTGGATACCACGAAAAATCGATTCTGAGCCCAAAAATTGTGGTAGAGAATTGAAAATCCTGAAGCAAGTAAGTGTTGTGTTGATGTGAACGTGGGGTGGGACACGATTTTACCCCAAACATGCTATTAGACCTTGTTTGAACCTTGTTTTGTATGATTTTTCTCGTACTGAACTAGTAATTTTAATTTATTGTTTAGTTGAAATTTGTCCTCACTATTATAATTTAATTAGTTCGAAATTCAAATAGCAACTCAATTGTGAACATTTTGCTCATTTCTATGTTGCTGCCATTTGGTACAATTGTTAATCACATGCCATGTTTTTGGCAACATTAAAAGGGAGGTTGCTCTATTTTCTGTCCATACTACTAGTACTTAATGTAATTTCATCCATGGTCTAAGCTGTGAGTTAAGCGGCTTCACAAAGTTTCGTGGTGAGTGATGGTAATTCAAGGTACGCCCATCCTTGTTCAGAACTGTACGAATGAATTTATCAATCACCTCAACAATATCAATCTCCATTCCAATAATAGCTGCATATAATAAGGGCTTCACACTATCTAATTATTTGATGTTGGTATTATGGAGCACTGGCTTATGGGATTGGTGACAAAGAAATAAAACAATGCTTTTTGGATGGGTTTAAGATCACCTAACGTAATGAATGATATCTCCTTATTTTATCTTATTTTTTGGTGAATGATGATATCTCCTTATTGTATGTACCCATTTAGCTCGGAGTCAACAGAGAGTTATTATTTATTAAAGTGATATTATACTCAGCGAGCATGGTGTCACACGAAAATTCTAAAAATGTGTCGCACAAAATGGTCATTGTACGCGCATTTTGATTGCTCATAATGGAGGCATAGTGATTAAAAGTCCGGCAGGAGTTTCATCCTGCTAAAGAAAAAGACCTTGTGAACCAAAGCATGAAAATATTTTGACTATAGATACGATCTCATTAGGCAACATGAAGGGCTTTGTTCACCATTTCTTCTGTTAAGTTGACCTCCTCACTTTTTTTTTTTTTTTT
>JBBMKG010681548.1:0-11802 GCA_037834515.1 Lespedeza cuneata | reverse complement strand
ATATATATATATATATATATATATATATATATATATATATATATATATATTAAAAAGTGGATGTAATTTTTAAATTCGAAGTACTGTTTATGCTGAATTAACTTGTTCTTGCTTAGGTAAAAGGAAGACAGCAGCAATTCAATGCACTGCCAAGTTGTTTGGTTCAAAGTATGTTATCCTACAACCATGCATATGACAGAGGATAGACAAGTTGTTTGGTTCGAAATAAGTTACAAAAGTTTACCCTTACGCTAAATTACATTATTCGATTCTCCTGTGGAAATTTGTACTTTTCACAAGTGATCTAGAATTAATTGACTTAAAAGCAATGCATGCATAGCAATGCAAAGAAAAGAAACTATAATTGAAGGACTTAATTTGAAGAAAACTGCGAAGCTAAAAACACCACCTAAACCTTTTTTCCTAGCCAAGTAACCATTATTAAGAGATTATTGAAAGCGTTATAATAAGCCTGATAAAAATGAAAATTAATGTAAGCAGCTGTGATCGGCTACTTGGGTGTACATATTTCATTGGAAGAGAATTCGAGGCAGAAGTAAAAAAACCCTTTGGTTGGTCAAAAAGTAAATTACACCTTTCTGTATCCACAGCCTCAGCTCATGCTTTACTCAAATTCCAATATTCCATTTTACTTCCTTTCTTTCTCTTATAAGCTTCTGGTTACCTATGTCTTCTTTATAATCTGATGGAACTAGCATCTAGAGATAGTACAATTGTACAAAGCACCATGACTTCTGAGCTATAAGAAGAAAGTTAAAGGGGGAGTAATGGAAACACTTATAGGATAGCTTCTTTTCCTTCTAATATAACAAGTTTCCTTTTTTGCTTTACCCTATACACATTATATAGACCTATTCTAGCTTCGACTAGAGGGAAATTTCTACCAAGTAAATCATTCATGAGCGGCATGCGTGTTTATTCGATCTCTGTATGACATCTAAAGTGATAAAAAAGTAATTCCTGCATTAGATTAAAAACTTTACATTAAATTTAATATCAAATATGTTCATATCAATCTTTGCTATCATTGTCTGATATAATTTAACACGGAAGTTCATATACATGTGAGAACTGGGTTGGTGGTGTAGCTACTCTAAGCCCACTTTGCAGCTATATGTGATGGTATAAAAGAAAGGGAAGAACCTATAACAAGGGGGGTGAAGCAATTCCTGAAACTTGTACACTAAAGCTGTCTCTTGAACCAAACCTTCATTCAATGTTCAAACAACTGTAGACGTCACTATTATAGGTTGCCAAAAAGACAAAGCAGCGTTTTACCAATATGTATAATTGTATTGTATATATGAAATAATAAATGATCAGGTTAGAATCGTTAGATCTTTCATTCTGTTTCTGATGCTTTTCAGAGGCACATGTTCTGGTGGGTACGCAAGCCGTTTTTCAATTTCTAATCCAAAATATTACTATTATTATGATAGTAGAAGATTAATGTTTTTTTTTTTTTCCTTAATATCTCGAAAATTTTCTACTTTTTAGTAAGCATAAGATATTTTTTATATCTTTGCATCATCATAAACTAAAATTGTATTTTCTTGACCAATAGAAATTGCTCTGGATACCATAAAAAATTATCATCTTAAAAAGCTTATGTTTAATTGGATCCATAAAAAATGTAAGGAAATGAAATGAAATTCTCATAATTTCAAATTAGAAAAAAAAAAAACTTATTAAATTTCATAAAATATCACTTGTTCAACAAATATTCTTGCTAAATACATTATACATACCTCAAGAGTTGTTCTTTAATTATTATTTTTATTGTTCTAAAGATTAAAAAAAAAAATTGTATACTTGTCGATCGAGTAAGGGTGACTTCTTTTATACAACACACCTCAAGAATAAGATATTGTGCCAACATTTTCGATTTGGGCTAAGCACATAATTCAGTGCTTTGTGTTTTTTTGGGTAAGATTCTAAGCCATAAAATGATTCAATTTATGAGTTTAAATAAACGAAAATGGTTAAAAAATTTAATTATAATAATTTTAATTAATTCAAATTTTAGTAGTTATAATAATATTTTTTATACATATTTTTTTACGCACACCTTAACTAACCAATTGAGTTATAACCTAGAATTATATTTTTCACATACATGTACAACCTGTATAATAATATTTGAGCTAAGCACATTATTTTACTATTATTGTTATTTTTCTTTTTGCCATTGTTGCCAACCTGACTTGTAGTATAGTTTTGTTTTTGTAATTAATTTCATAAAATCACAAACGAGACTACGTTGGCAAATCACGTATCCACACGTGTGACTAAAATCTGCTTTCAGGATTATGGCCACAGCCACATAAGCCACATTGTAACGTGGATAATTTCAGTCCACTGACATATAACATGTGCAACTACTGAACTACCCTTACACTTGAATCTTCTCATCAACAAAGCAAAGTTTTATGAGTCACCAGAGGGTTATAACAGTAATTATACTCACTCACTTCTTCTTCCACAATTCCACAATTTTTGTACGTAAAAAAAAGAAAACAGTTTAGTCCGTTAACCGGAAATGAACGCCCTTCCTTCTTCTTCCTCTTCCACCTTCACCTTCTTCACTCAGTCTAAAAACCCTAACTATACCTTCAAGTTCACACATAAAGTACCCATTTTACCCCTACACTCACCTCCCCCATGTTGCTCTCTCACTAACTCACCCTCCTCTTCTTCCACGGTGCTGGACCAAAATGCCCTTTCACCCGAACAGAACTCCCGCCATTCAGTTTCGCCGGAAAACTCGAGCTCCGAGGAAGCCCTTGTCATTCGCCGGCCGGTGACTGATTTTTCCGGCGAAGACTCCGACGAGGAGGAAGAAGAGAATGAGGAAGAAGAGGACGAAGACCCGAAGGCTTCGGTGCTCGACGCCGGGCTCGCGAGGTTTGCGAAGAAGATGCCGATGTTTGAGCCGCAGAGGGTCGAATCCAAAGAGAAGCCCCTTGCAGTGAATATGGACTTGTCGTTGTACAAAGCCAAGGTTTTGGCTAGAAGATTTCGTTATGAAGAAGCAGAGACATTACTTCAAAAGGTGTGGTGTCTGATATTATTTTATTATTCTTTTCAGTAGAAACTTTTTTAATTGCCTAACTTGTGTTTATGAACACACCTTAGGAAAATAGTGTATCCATTAACACTATAAATAATGTACTTTTACAAATATGATAAGTTAGTTATGTTTTATAATAATTACTTTAAAAGTTAATAATTACGTCTGATTATTTTTATTATGATTATTTAAATTGTTTTGTACCAAATTTGGCTCTGTATCTGATTGTGGGTTTTCTTGGATTGTTTTGAATGGAAATGGAAGTGTATACGCTATTGGCCGGAAGATGGTCGAGCTTACGTGGTTCTTGGAAAGATTTTGAACAGGCAATCCAAAAGAGGTCAAGCCAGAGAGGTATATGAGAGAGGTTGCCAGGCTACTCAGGGTGAAAATGCCTACATTTGGCAGGTTAGTGTTCAAATGTGTTTTTGCATGTGAATGTGATGATCACGCTTCACACTCTCAAGCTGATTTAGAATATATATAAATTTTGTTTCATTGTGCTTTTGGGGTCACTCTTCAGTTAGATATAGAATTTCACATTGTTAATTCATGTAATAAAGGTTTACGTTAAAGATGACCATAGATTATCGACCAAGGTGAAACTCCACTGCTGATTGGCGAAAAATACTGAAAAATATAAAGAACTGTGCATAAGTTTTGTCCTTACTGAAATACTTAAGATCGTCATGTCATGCCCTTCTCTATGTAGAGACTACTAGGGGGTGTGTTTAAAGGTTTAGAATTCTGGACATAGTTTTATACCGATTGCAATTCTCCTAAGATAATTCAGCGCATCTAATTTGAACTGGATTTGGATCAAGTTAATTTTATCGTTTAGTAATAGATCACTACAATTACAGGAGAGCAGCAGCATATCTGTAGACTCTCATCAACATACACTTAGGATAATGAATCAATTGTTAAATATCAGAGTGACCTTCATGTTACCTCTGGCCTCATCTATACTAAGACATATTCAGATTGTTACTTTGTTGATAATAAACTTCTGGAATTAGTGTCCTTCATGTATTAAAAGGCCCCTTAATGTTATTTAAAATTGCGGTTAAGCTTAAACACGGCTATAATCTACATGGCGTGGCATGCCTCTGGCTTTTGAGGCTTGTACTGACCTGACATAGCAAACTTTCAGCTGCTTACAATAACATTAGGATTGGGAGTGATTGTTTCCTGTCAGAAAATTTAGCTTTGATGCCTTTCTTGATTATGTATTTCTCCATAAATAGTATGTTGAAATTTAACTTGCATTAGTAATTGCAAGTTCTCTTTGAATAGTGTTGGGCTGTTCTTGAAATGCAAGCTGGAAATATCAGGAGAGCAAGACAGTTGTTTGATGCTTCCATAGTTGCTGATAAGAAGCATGTTGCTGCTTGGCATGGATGGGCAGTTCTAGAATTAAAGCAGGGAAATATAAACAAGGCAAGGAGTTTGCTTGCTAAGGGTCTTCAATATTGTGGACAGAATGAGTACATATACCAAACACTTGCACTGCTTGAAGCTAGAGCAAAGAGATATCCACAGGCTCGATATTTATTCAATCAGGCCACTAAATGTAATCCTAATAGCTGTGCTAGTTGGCTTGTAAGTCATGATTATCTGAGGGATATCATTTCTGAATTAAACTTGTATGTAAAGCTTGTTATCTTATCCAATCACATTTATTCTTTCCAAAACAGGGTTGGGCACAAATGGAGGTGGAGCAGGAAAACTACCGTGCTGCTAGGAAATTGTTTGAGGTTGTATTTAACATTATTAGTTCAATCTTCTCGTCTTTCTGATTCCTTTGCTTGGTGGAATTAGGAAGATTTTATATACTCATTAGGAGTTAGGAGTTAGGAAATTTCTTTTTCCTTTTATAAATTTTTGTCAATTCATGACTTAATGTTTCTTTTATTCTTTGTAATTTATAGAAAGCAGTACAGGCTAGTCCTAAAAATAGGTTTGCTTGGCATGTGTGGGGAGTTTTTGAAGCTAATATGGGAAACATTGAGAAGGGGAGAAAACTTTTAATGATAGGCCATACTCTAAATCCGAGGGATGCTGTTCTACTCCAGTCTCTTGCTTTATTAGAATACCAACACTCATCTGCAAACCTTGCTCGGGTTTTGTTCAGGAGAGCATCGGAATTGGATCCAAGACACCAACCTGTTTGGTTTGTAAGAATCTTCTTCACTTGAAGCTTATCTAAAATATTATTACCCGAATTTTCCCCCTTTTATATGACCTGCTGTGAAGTAAGCTTGACACAGTGCGGAATTTGTCTTTCTGCATTTACCTTACACTATTCATGATGTAGTGCTGACTTGCAGGAACTAAGATGTTTTAGAAAAACTAAAATATATCAGAATGTGCCCCTATTATTTGGTTTTATTCATGGCATTCTCCTGAATCTTGATTGATGTTACAAAGAAAACACTAATTGAACATACAAGATGATTTATCTTAGATTTTAAATACCATGTTGCATGAATCATAATTTTGATTTCCCATATGTACATTTTGTTTTTCCTTTTTGGTATGTTGCTTTTTAAAAGAGAATGACTGAAAATAAATTTGGGAAATGTAGGCTTGGGGTTGGATGGAGTGGAAGGAAGGAAACTTGAATAGAGCTAGAGAATTATATGAAAAAACTTTATCAATCGGTACAAACAGTGAATCTGCTGCCAGGTGTCTCCAGGTACATGCATGCATATAATAAATGTTGTGACAACTTGATCCTTTACATAGCTTGATGTTCACTTATCCTAACAACTTTCTTCTATTGCAGGCTTGGGGTGTTCTGGAGCAGAGGGTTGGCAATCTTTCTGCTGCTCGTAGATTATTTAAGTCCTCGTTGAATATAAATTCTCAGAGTTATGTGACATGGATGACTTGGGCATCAATGGAGGAAGATCAAGGAAATGCTGTGCGTGCTGAAGAGATTCGTAACCTCTATTTCCAACAGGTAACTAACTGTCATAAGTTGGAGAAATTATTAGATAATCCAAGACAACCAGGTGTCTATAATCTTGATCAATCTCTACATAGCATCTAGTTAAGTTTGTTCATTTACCAAGAGGAATTAATAACATTCAACTAGGTTTCAAGTGGAGATTGGTGGGAATTATAATGGTCTTGGACTACTTAATAATGTCTTCGTAACTTGGGCGTTTATCAATTTATGCGCAATGAGTTGAGATTTGAGAAAAATAACCTTGTGTGCTGCTAATGTTTGAAATGTTATTTGTTGTGTGCTACAGCGCACAGAAGTTGTAGATGATGCTTCATGGGTTATGGGATTCTTAGATATTTTCGACCCAGCCATTGAGAGTTTAAAGAGACTCCTCAAGCTGAACCCAAATTCGGACGACATGCCACTGGATTCTTTGAGAAATCTTGCTGGAATAAATAAAAACAGAGTTGATTTTTCTAGTGACGAGGATGATGAGGATAACACAAATGGTGAAAGTGACTTTGATTTGGATGCTTTCGTTATGGAAAGGCTATCCTTAGATTTGTCCAATCTAGAAGTTCAGTTGGAAACACCAAAATTTTCTTCTGTGAAGAGAAGTCCTAGAAGAAGGATATGGCGATCAAATAATAGCATTGTAAAAGTTTTAAGTCCACAGTAATGTAGTTTAGGGTGGGGCGTTTGAGCCATACATATTGGTGTCTTGTAAAAATTGTTTTGAATATTATGACCGTGGCAAGAGAGGTCTCTTGCCTTGTGTTGAACACAGCATTATAAGAAATATTTTTCAATGAAAAGAAAATATACTAAATGACTGACAACTTTGATTTTGTGTCAGAGTTAAAAAGGTTTCTTTTCCAAAGTGAGCAAGGAATGGTATATTCACTTCTATGTGTATAGGTTATGATTAATTGATTATGATGCACGTGAAATTAAGGACAATGTCTCTTTAGAATAGTACTCCTTTCTTCAAGACACATTTGTTTTGAACGCGCATCTGATAGTGTAATGAGAGCTAAGCAGTTCACTGCCAAAGAGATCACTATCAGTCTATCACAATTCACAAACCTACTTTAGACGTGTAAAAACCCAGCTGATGGAAAATATCGAGAAACATGAGGGTAAGGCACTGTCAGATTGCTTTAATTTTCTTTTTCTTTTTTCATTTTAAGAAAATTTTCTAATGGTATATGGAAAGAGTTTTATGAATCATTTATAAGGAGAGTTTGACTATCGTGCGTCTTGATGAAGAGGTTGTAGAAATTCCGCATGTATTTCTGAAAATACATAGACTACTGTATTATTTCCCGAATATCAAAACCTTGTGACTGGAATAGGAAGTAGGAACCACGTTTTATCTGTTTATATACGTTTAGTACATAATGTTACAAATTTAAATATTAGTACATAATATAGAACAGTTACTGTGTTTATACTCAAAAACTAAAGTTGTTCGGATATTTTATTCCATGAAAATATATATCTAGTTGTAGCGTAACATGAATCACATTTCTGGTCTTCATACTCAGTTTAAAATATATTTATATTTCTATTTGTAGCGTAATGAATTACATTTTTAGTCTACACTTAGTTTATGTGTTTCGGGAGCTTATGAATTCACTTAGCAAGCTATTTCGGCCTCAAATAAATGACTGGTCCAACTCACTAAGTAGTACGTACGCAATATAATATAATAATAGTATTACCTCTAAGAGACCTTAAGTATTGGGCTAGAGAGCTCGATCCAGTGGGATGTGGAGAGTATCTTTAAAAAGGAGAGAAAAAATAGGTTATTTAAATATACTTAAAGAAAATAGTGTAAATAATTCAGAGAGTGTCAGTAGTAATTCTGGCTGACCATTTTCCTACCGTAGGCCATAGTTAAAAAGCCCGAGGATACAATGCATGGTTCTTGTTCACTTGCTGATTGTTAGAAAGAAAATTTTGCTTACAAAAATTGAGGTTGGGCTTTGTCTATGATATTTGGGCCATAAAGCTGTATGTTAGCCCAACCCAGTATTTCCCGCCAAAAAGTAGAAGCCCTATTTACAAACGTAGCATTTTCAATTGAAAACCGCGCCAAGCCGTCATATACACACGCATTCGGCATTCCCCTTCCCCAACATCTCTCGTTTCCACTTACTGTATCTGAAAACTCAGCGACTCGATAATGGAGCATAGCGATCGCGGCTCCAACACAAAAGTAGGTTCCGCCATGGACGTAGACCTTTGCCAAGAAGAACCACAAAAGGAGGAGGAAGAAGATCCTTTCCTCAAATTCGTGGATTACGCGAGATCCGAGCTGTTATCACTGGAAGGCGATTCCAACGGTGACGGCGAGGGTTCCGCTTGCGTTGGATGGACTTGGATCGTGTCTCGTATTCTCAAGACTTGCGTTGCTTATTCAAGTGGCGTCACTCCCGCTATCTTGCTCTCCGAACTCTCTCAGGTACTTCACCTTCTATCGATGGTTCCGATTCAAATTCAATTTCCTCAGTGCACGCACTACGAATTGCATTAATTAGGGATTAGTACTCGGTTACGTAACTTACGTTCATATCTTATGGAATTACATAGGTTAATGTAGTAATTACTGTCTTCAATGCGAGTTTACTTGTTACTTTTGTGTGGTGTTGAGTTTATTTAGGTTTTTGCTGTGCTTGGATGTTTTTCTTATTGTTGATTTTGTTGTGAAGGCGTGGAGTGAGCAGCGCAGGGTTGGAGCTCCGAAGAAGAGGCTCGAATTAATCAACGATCTCAAGAAGAATCATCGGAGGACCAAGCTTCCGAACACCGTTACCATTGATTCCATATACGAGAAGAATTTCCTGTCCTTGAACAGTGTTTTAGAAGTGGTTATTATCGATGCATTTGTGCTCCCAGGTACTTTGGAATTAAAACATTTTTTCACCCTGAATGTAGGTTTTAGGGAACTGAATATATAGTTTATTGCGTGGAATGAATGTGAAAATGATGGTGCGCTTGATTTATTCTGATCAAACTGTGGTAGTATTTATCTCCTACGAAAAATGTGAACGGTTGTACATTTGCATACGCTCAGGTGCGACAAAAAATCAGAAATGAATTTTGTTAGGATTCAATTGCAAGGTGTGGGAATGGGACTTGTTTGAAAGTATGGGATTCTAGAGTGGGATTTATAAGGCTTTAGATTCACCAACTACAACAGGTCAACAGCTAGCTTTTGTGATGTGACTCTTTAAAAAGTTATTATCAATTGACATTGCAACATTTGCCCACCCTTAATTGTTTTATTCCAAATTTTATTTTCCGATTGTTCGTCTATTGATTCATGTAGCTAATCCTACTTAGCTGGATAAGGCTTGGCTGTTATATCTGCAGGCACAAACATCCACATGCTTACGTTAGGGGATTATTGGAGCTCCAATATCATAGATCTCTATCTACACCGCAGGTAATTGTATTAACTATTAAAACGTCAGACTCAATTTTGTAATTTGATGCATAGTAAATAAAAGATTTTGCTCTATGCCTGCAGTGTCAAATGTCAACTGTTTTTTTATTTTTTGCTCACTACACGTGGCTTGTTTCTCTTGCTGTTCAAAATATGGAAACCTAGAAATACTTCAAATTTTGGTACTTCTAATTTTATCTTTGAGTGCATTATTTATTCAACTTGCTTGGGAGGCAATCTAATGGTAATGAAGTTTAATAAGATATTCGCTCTTCAGATTGTTTTGCATTCCATTGTTTATCGAATCGGCTTTACTTATGGTAATGCTTTCTGATTTTCCCATGACTTACATTTTTTTCCTTTTCAAAGAAGAGTGTTGGCAATGCAGTCTCTATCATTAGTTAACATTCACTGAAAACTACAAAATCACGAGCGATGCTTATTAAATCAGAAGCAAGACCCAAAACAATTGGTAATTTCTAAAAAGTTAGTCAATAGTAGTATGTTGTTAATATTTGTTTTACAAATATTTGCACAAAATGCAAGCATTGAATATGGAATTGTATCCTCTTTGCAATTTGAAACATCTATTGAGTAATTTGAAATAAAAACCTTGGCATATTCTTATTTGCAATTTCATTTAATATTAAACATATCATATTTTTCCAGCAGATTTTATGACTTGGCAGGCTTGCAGAATGGAATTCTGAAGCGAGGGAGGGAGATTTTCCTTACTGGTTGCTACTTCCGAACTGCCACTGGAGGTTCTGGACATCCACGTCTGTTGCCAACAGAATATCTTGTGATTATATTGGATGAGGTAACAGTCAAAGAGTTCTTTAATATAAATTTTTGGTCATTAGATGTATGATCGCTGTAGTTTCATATGCTAGTAGTTCAAGTTCAGAATAAATTCTGCGCTTCTGTAGACTTCCATCTTTTGTTCTTTGTGCCACCTAAAAGATGAGATTCAGATCGACCTTTCGTGATGATAATCCTTTCATTTCTTCAAAACCGTAGAATCAGGATGATGATGCAATGTTACTGGGAGCTCAGTTTTGTTCAGACTCTTTTTCTTCAATTTCTCTTGACGCAGTGAAAGGAGGGGCCTCGTGTTCCCTTTATGCACGGTAAACTATTTGCAATTGGTGTTTATATTTATCCACTTGACTTCGTCCTGACTTGTGAGCATGTTGTGAATTTACAGAGTATTTACTAGTTCATTAATATTTGATCTATAGCTCTAAATAGTAATCTTTTTTCCTCTTGCACGTGACCTTTCTATTTCTTTTACTGATTATAGGATTGATAAGATTGAATCTTCAGAAATTCAAGGGACGTTTGGAAGCTTACAAAGAAAACAGATTACTCTTGTTGACGGTGATGAAGTCACATTAAAGTTTCTCTTGTGGGGTGAGCAGACTCTCCTTGCCAATCTTTTCAGGTGAATTCTTGCCGTTGTCAGACTTCTGAAGCTGAATAATTCTTTTCATATTTGTATAACAATCATTTTTGGGGCGGTGTACAGAGTGGGAAGCATGCTTGCACTGGACAAACCATATGTTTCTAGTTCAGCGGACTGTGATATTGAGACAAGTGAAGACTTGTGTCTTGAATACGGAAGTGAAACACAATTATATTTGGTGCCTTACATTCAACATGAAGAACAGGTGATTTATGGATTTCTATATTTACAATTTGACATAAAATATTGTAATTGTCACATGGAGAAAATATTAAACAGCTCTGCCGATTAGGTGTGCGTAACATTGACTCCAAATCGCCGTCATGGTTCACGGCCCTTGGGTTCGTATAATCCCAGTCAGGATCTCAAGGTTTCTCAAGTGAGCTTGCCCCGTGATTCTCAAGGAACCATTGATTTCAGTAATTATCCTCTTCGGGTGAGTTTACCCTCTACCACCCCTCCAGACAAAATTAAAGGATAGTTTTTTTTCCTTATTTTCTATTTGTTCTTGATCTCAATAACTATCTCGAATGTTATTTTACTTTATGTTTATTTATATCAGGAGCCTGCCAATCGGTTGCAGCGATTGGTTCTTTAGTGTGTTTGGTTTAGTGGTAGAAAATTATGGTGAGTGCAAAATCATGATAAAATCACCACAAAAGCAACTATTTGTTGCTTCAAAAAATGATTTTATTACTTGAAAACTATTTCACAGCCTTTTAGATATATGTTAGTTTGTTAGAATTCTGTTAGCCAAAGTACCTAGACAGCTAGCACTAGTTAGTTAAGTTTACTCAACTAAGGTTAGTGTTAGTTATGCCACTTAGTTAGCTTTAACTCTA
>JBBMKG010681547.1:0-11789 GCA_037834515.1 Lespedeza cuneata | reverse complement strand
TCATTACCTCTTTCCCAGAACTCTTGTTCTTATCCTTAGATAGCTGTTTACAGTCATTTCATTTTTCATGAACACCAGGCAACATTTCACTCATGAAAGAGAATTGGAACCAAAAAAATTGCAATTCAATCATAAGTTCGACTGGCATGTCACCACTGTTAAAGATAAGGGGAATAGCCACCCTTGTTCACATGCATCATAATCATTACAGTATCTTGTATATTTATGGAAACATGTGTCTATATGGTAGAATCAATTAGGAACTAATTAAGATTCTTATATTTGTGTAATTAGGATTGAATCATTGTAACTAGTAATTAATACTAACACTAGTTGCATGTTTGGTTTAGCTTTTATTGGAAGAAATAACACCATTTTCCAAAACCTTTCTTAAAAAGCTGCAAATGAGAGGGATTATTTCATCAAAATAAGCTAATCCAGACATGTAGTCATAAAAAGAGACCTTGTGTAGACTGTCCAGACTCCAGACACAATTTATCCCTAGTCCAATTGTTCTTAGAATTCTTAAGTATAATGCTCCAGTGTAAAATAGAAAAATAAATGGCAGTAATTTGAGAAACCTATTTCAGCAAGATTAGACAATATTGTACCTTTGCTGCTTTTGCAGTGAGATTTTTCTCCTTCTCTGTGACAAACCAGGTTCTTTTGGGACGGGAAAAGATCTCTTCCCTATGTGCAATCATGTTTTCAGCCTACCAATTTCACATAAGTGTATGATTTTAGTGAAGGGAATATGTTAAGGATGAGAAAATGAAAGAAATCAATATAGGGTTCCAAAGCCATGGAATATAATACAATTATAAGTACATGATTTGTATAGTCCAAGGCATGCCAAGACTGAAGTATAACAAAATAACAGATCAATACCTTTGTGGCCTCCATTTCAGCTTTCCTTAGGATCCTTTCTTCTCTGAATAAATAGCAAATATAAATAAAGTACAATATTAATAAAACGAAAGTGAAAAATAAAATAAAAAAAAGGAATGAAGCTCTAACAATTAAATATAATCAAAACCTCTCTTCTTGAAGTACTTCATCAATTTGATCCTCCATTTGCTCAATTATATGAGACCACTTAAGTATAGATTGCTCAGCAACAATGCGGCTTCTCAGCTTTGAACCAACCCTCTTGGCCTAATTAATTGAAAATCAAAGGTACAGGAAAGGTTATAAACAGCTCATTTAAAGCATGAACTTTATTTTTACCTTTTTCAGTTTGCATTTTCTCTACATTAACAGATAATCCTTAAACTTTTCAACAAGGAAAAATCAAATTACAATTACAATTAAAGCTACAGAATCCTGTGAAAACAATAAAGATATCTAGGTTTCTATCAATTTCCCTCAGGCATATTTTTGTAAAGTGATTAATAGTTAAGGACTTAAGGTCTATAATCCACAAGATCAAACAAAAACTAAAATTAGTATATGCATAATAAATGGGATATTTCTCCTTAGAGGATGCTGTATGAATGTTTGATGTAGAAACTTTCTCACGAAATGTCAAACTTGAATAACTAATTTGGAAAAATAATTAACAGTTATTGACAGAATCGATGTAAATGGGGCCGAAAATTCAGAACAGCTTGCAGAAGGAAAGCTAAGCAAGGAAATAGATGCAGCAATTCTTTGAATGATACTCACAATGGCTTTTAAAAGAGATCGGTCATTATCAGTCACAAAAGTCACAGCATATCCTTCTCTTCCAGCTCTTGCAGTACGACCCACTCGATGAACATAACTTCGGAGATAAAAGAGATGTAAGCGTTATCAGGACGCCCAAAGAGAGAACAAGATAAGGTTTAAGGCGAGGTCAACATGCAATCATGAATCATAAATTGTAACTTAAGTAATAATTGAGGAAAGCAAGTTAGTGACAAAAACTACAGGACATGCAATCATGTACCATGTATCATGTCAAGTTACCAGTTACCACTAATATGGATCATAGATTATACCATACCTAGTAAGATCACGTGGACATGCAAAGTTAATAACTGTTTGAACACCAATAATGTCAAGACCCTACAAATAAAATCATAGGGAAACAGTGTCAGATCTATATACACAATGTCAAAAGAAAATGCATATAATCCATAGATTCAATAATTGTATGTTCCCCTTACGCTACCACAGTTTTACTATCCTTATTCCTATGTTTCCGGATAAGGTATCAAAAGGCGGTGTTGGAGATAATAATACAATGTTCAATGTGAGAAAAGAAGAAATAAACATCAAGGTTTGACTCTTACACGAGCAGCCACATCTGTTGCAACCAAAAAATCCACTTGCTGCTTCCTGAACTGTTCCAAAGCCTAAATAGATAACCAGAAGTGAGCAAATCTTGTCACAACCACAATCAATGGAGCAGATCATTTCAACAGGAAAAAAAAAAATACAAAAATGAAATCCAAATGAACATAATCATTTTAATATTCCAAAAATGTGATACTAACATAACTACAAAGTCAACCAAAGAGCAACAACAATACACAAACACACATCAATAATAGGAACATACTTCAAGGCGCTGGGCCTGAGTAAGATTTCCATGAAGCTCAGCAGCTTTTAAGCCAACTAATCCAAATATAATCTTCAATCTATGTGCAGCTTGCTTTGTTCCACTACACATCAAAAGGTTAGATTAAGCAGTTAGGTAACAGAATAGTGGCAAAAAGGAAATAATAATCATAAAGCGGTGCAAATGGACAGTCTTAAAATCTGAAACAAAAGAATGAAATTTTTTAGCTTCTTGAGATCATGAGAAGGTTCCTTGCAACTAGATAGCTAAAACAATCAATAGTATAAATGCTGGAGTCATAATAAAATATTAAAATCAACCTCCTACTTGTTGCCAGTCAGTTTCATCACATAGCTATGTAAAAGAATTCATCAACAATTCTTGAAATACAATCACATACTACGTGCAAAAGCATAGTAAACGATGAAATGAAACCTGAAGATGATGACTTTGGAACTAAAGGTTTTGGAGCACATTGCAAGAAGAACTGCTTCCTGATTTACTTCACGCATTCTTCGTATTCTAACAACCCTGAAAAAGAAAAACAATAGTTAACAAAGCTCAAAGGATTTTATTAGATGCTAAAACCTTGCAAACTTCAAAAGTTTTAACATAATGCTTTCACATAATTATCTTTTATGGATAAAAATACTCTCTAAACAAGTATGAAACACACTCTTCTTCATTTGTTCTTATAGTTCAAAAAGCCTCTACATGTCCACTCCATCAAAAGCTTTGCAAATAAAAATAGTAAAGAAATTACTCCTCGGTCAAGGTCGCTGGCCGTTTTGTAGATGGGTCAGCAGAAAGACGCAAGGGCTTTGACAGGGAAAGTTTAATAAGTTCATCAACCTCCTCAGTCATTGTTGCTGAAAACAGCATAGTCTGCCTTTTTTTGGGACACAAGCGAACCTGTCAAACAATCAAACTGGGTTTAACACCTTCTCCAAAAACCGAAATCAGGGTATATTTTAAAAACAGCATATTTAATTGTAATGGTTCTATTAAAGCATTAAGGGGGCAATAAAACTTACAAGTTCTTGAATTTCAGCACTAAATCCAAGCTCCAAAAGACGGTCTGCCTCATCAAGGATTAGAACAGCAAGATCATCCAAATCCACTGACATGGAATTGCGTAAATGGTCGATCATGCGTCCTGGAGTAGCCACAACAATGTCTGGCATTGATCTCAAAGCAACCTCTTGCACCTAGGATGAGAGAATACCACTTTTAAAGCATAAATAGTAGAGGAGATAATTTGGTTACCAATCAACTAGATAATGGTGGGAATTTTTACAGCTGTAAACACCACATTGTATCCACTCATTCATTGAAAAAAAAAAAAGTGATGTATATTATAATTGAGATAAAATTTGGTTAAAAATGAGAAACCACAGATTATGAAATCATCAATGAATTTCCGTTTATCAATAGAATCCTTTGTATTTTCCTTAGTTTGAATCTGAAATAGTTCTTTAAAAGGCTCATTAATCTAGTAGACCAATTCATATAATCAACAAGAAGAGATCAGATCATACACTTACAGTGCTCAAATATGTCAAATTTAAACTAATATAATTCTAGTAGAAAAAAACCATCGCTCTAAACTCAACAAGTGATTATGGAACTTTATGAAAGACAATGCAGAAGAGGATATTTCCCATGGACAAAACCCAAACAGCTGAGTGCAGACTGAAAGCATCATAAGAAGCGCATAACTCTACATGGAACCACCAGCATATTTCACAAACAAAATCATCATGAAATTGAAATAGTGATCAAACCTTTGTTGACAGACCCCCAACAACCAAGCAACACCTTATATCAGTAAACTGAGCAAGCTTCTCTATCATACTGTGAACTCTGTCAAAAACAATTAGAAATAAGTACATTTGGAATACAATTTACAAGAACCACCATAAAAAGAGTGTTTTCAATATTTTACACCTACAACTTTTCACTAGAAGTAATTCAAATTATATATTAAATATATGAATATATGAATATATGAATACAATTATATATATTTAAATATATACACATATATATACTAGTAGGGAGATAACATATACAGCCAAATATAAGAAATGAAAATTCATAATACAACTAAATATTTGGAAATTGGAACATTTTTACATAATAAATATGATCCAGCGGCAAAAATGAGAACAGCTATAAGAATACTTACTGGACTGCCAACTCTCTGGTTGGAGTAAGAATGAGAACCCTAATTGCATGCATCCGCTTTGGACGGAACAACAACCTCTCTAAAGTAGGTAGTGCAAATGCAGCTGTCTGCATGAAAACATAATTGCAGGATATGATCAAATTCAAAGGGCGTTATAAGGAACACCATTTTACAAAAACTGAGGCACCAAAACACAGTATCACAAATTTACAAATACTCAAAGAAAAGTAACAGAATTTACCTTCCCAGACCCAGTAATGGCACTTCCACATATATCACGACCAGTCAACGCCAGTGGAATACATGCTGCCTATCATCAAAATTCAAAATCCAAAAAACAAAGTAAAATTGTCAAGACAAATTGTCCTATGCAGCATTAAATCACATAAGCAACTCCAGTAACGCTAAGACTCAAAAGATAAAGCTAAGTAAATCATTCAAGGCTAAATGTCCCACATTGCATTGAAATACACACCCAAAAATCTGAGAACTGAAATAAAAACTAAAACAAAAACAAAGCTAAAAATAAAAAACCTGAATTGGCGTCGGTTTAGCATACCCCAAGGCCTCACAAGCCCGGAGCAAAGGGCGAGACAAATTGAGCTGCATGAAGGAATCAGCGTGGAAAGATGTTCCCTCAGAAGGAGCGAAAAAGGACTTGTTATCACCATCATTACCCTCTTCTTCATCTTCTTCATCCAGTTTATAATCTTCCTAAACAAACCAACAAATTCAAACAAAACAAAAAATCAGTTTTAGACACAAATAAGTATTGTTTCTTAATCTAAAAGCAAATCCTGAAACAAGAAAAATACTAGCAACACACTCTAATACATTCTTTTAAACACACTATTATTGGCTCAAATTTATTAAAACGCACAAAATTGAATAGGTCTCTAATAAATATCTAAGCACTTGGGAACCCACCCTTAAAAGTTACATGTTACGGAAGAAGAACCAAACCACTTAAATACTTCGTTGAGCATCTCATACTACTCAATGTGGGACTTAGGCACCCCATAATACCCAAGTCCCTATCAGTCTCACTCCTTACTTAATAACCCCCATTCATGATCGTATAGTTTCCGCTAAATTTTAAGCAATCACAAAGTCAGAGTGAGTGTGTTATATTGTGTAGCACTCTTCATGAAATAAAAAAAAACACTCCTCCAACAATCTTCCTAAACAAACCCAACAAATAAATCAGCAATTTTTTAAATAAAAAGCATTATTTTTCCCCAACAAATAAAAAAAAAAAAAATCAATTTTTCCTATGGTAAACGAGTCAAAACGCAAAAGGGTATACAAATATACAACAAAAAACCCAGTAATTACTTGTTCATCTGGTTCGGAGTCGGAGCTGTGGTCTGGCGCAGCAACAAGTGGCGTGGAACGTTGTTTGAGCACTTTGGAGATTTTGTCATCGATGGAGGTGGTGCTCCTACGAGCGTGTTCTTCCGCCACTGATTCCGTGTACTTAGCGAAGTCCCATGGGGACTGCGTTTTCTTCTTCGAAACCCGCGCTTCTTTGTGCTCTTTTTCTTCGTCTTCTCCTTCCGATTCTGATTCTGATTCTGATACTGACTCAGCTTCTTCGTCTTCTTCTTGTTGTTCTTCTTCGTGTTCGGAGTGTTCGATTTCTTCGTCGCTGGGAGGATCGAAAACGAAGCTCGGCGACATTGTTGATTGTTCCTTTTTGGCGCAGGTTTTTAGAAGGGTTTTGTTGTTGCAATTTTAGTCATACAATACAAAGGAGTAATAGGCCAGGTCGGGTCGGGTCAGCTACCTTTCCATTATGGGCCCTTTCTTCCAGACCACCTCAAAATTTTTCTTCCTACACCGACTATACACCCAACAAAATTTTTAAAATTTCTAAATTACCTCTTATTTTATCTTCTTATTTGTGTTAACCAGATTAGCAATCCATATTAATTTTAGATTGGTATAAATTACTAATCTATAAAACATAATATTCAGATTAACAATCCGTAAAGGAGATACAATTACGGGTTATCAATTCGAAAGAATCTAATTTACTTCCGATTATCAACCAAAAGATTGCAATTTGAAAAAGTAACTCTTCTAGATTAATAATCTTAAAGCTAATTATGATTGTAGGATTAATAAAGGATATTTTAGAAATTTCACCCTTCTTGTTAGGTGCGAGAGAAAAATGGTTGGTGTAGAAAGAAAAACCCACCACCTCATGATTTTTTCCGGCACACATCCTAGATTATATTATTCAATCACAACTTTTCGTTTTTACACTACACTTCAGTTTTTCTGATAAAATAATTACGCATTTTTCCTAATTACTTAAGAAGAATAAAATAGTATTTTATAAATTGGATAAAAGAATATACTTTAATTAAATAAACTGATGTTTTATAAATTAATTAATGGATGAAAAGAGTTTCATAAAATAAATAATAATGATTTAGTTAAATATTTAGAGAATTAAGTGTTTATAGTTATTTAATTAATTAGCAAAAAGAGATAAATAGGTATTTTAATGATAATTAGATAAATAGTTTTAAATTAGTAAATAGTGAGAAGAAGGTAAAAATGTGATTTAGTTATACAAAAAGATAAATAAATAGTTTGAATCAAAAGATAAGATTATATTTCAAATTAGATGGTATTGGACTAAAAGATAAGATTGCCCTTTAATTAAAAGATAATTAGCTTAAAGAGGATAAATTTTAAGAGATAAATATGTACTTTTAAATTAAGGATAAATAGATAAATAGATATTTTAATAACAAAAGATAAATAAATAAATAAAAGAAAATAAGTAGGGTTTGGGGTTAGGCATGTTTTCATTATACACTTGTTGTCTCGCTTCAAAACCCTAAAAAAATATCGTTAGATCTCGACAAAAAATAGCTTTAGTCGACGTCAGCAGAAAATAGTCTTGATTGACGTACGACTGAAAATAGTCTTCGTTGACGTTGATTAAAAATAGCTTTGTTCGACATCAATCGACGTCAGCCCCAAAATACACTCGGTCAACGTGGCTAAAAACAAAACCTTGTTCGACCTTAGCAGAAAATAACTTCAGTTGAGTCAGTAGAAAAATAGTCTTGATCGACGTCGGCTGAAAGGCTCCATCAACATTTATTGAAAATAGTTTCGTTCAACATTGGTAGAAAATAGCCTTGGTCGATGTTGATATGAAAATAACCTCAATTCACGTTGATCCAAAATTATCCTCAGTCGACAACAGCCCGAAAATAACATCGGTTGACGTGGGCCAGAAATAATCTCAGTTGATGGTGGCAAAAAATAGTATCAGTCAATGTTAGCTGAAAAAAACCTCGCTCAACCTCAATGGAAAAAAACTTTGGTCGATCGAAGCTATTTCTTGTTGAGGTTGAACAAGGCTATTTTAAGCCGATATTTACTAAGGTTATTTTCGACTAACGTCGACCAATGTTATTTTCGAATCGACATCGACCAAGACTATTTTCAAATCACTGTCAACCGAGGATATTTTTTGCTGACATCAACAGAGCTACTTTTTACTGAGGTCGAATAAAGCTATTTTCAGTCAATGTCGGCAGAGCTTATTTTCAGCCGACGTCGACCAAGACTATTTTTCTGCTAATGTCGATCAAAGTTATTTTTTGTTGAGATCGAATGAGGTTTTTTTTGTTGACATTAACAGAGGCTATTTTCAACCGACGTCAACGGAAGCTATTTTTTGCTGATGTCGAACAAGGTTCTTTTCTAGTTGAAGTCAACGAGATTTTTTTGGATCAACGTCGATCGAGACCGATAATATTTTCGATTATTGTCAACTGAGGGTTTAGAATTTAAAATTACTTTATCCAAGCAAAGAATATAAAATTCAAAAAAAATTAAATTACTTTATCCAAACAAGATATTTTAAAAATTTAAGGAATTTAATTGATGTATTTGAAATTCAAAACTTTTAAATTCTTTAAAATTTCAAATTTCTCTATCCAAACATACTAGGGTCTGTTTAATTTGTATTAGTGTATATGACAGCAAGAGCAGTACTAAACAAGAGCTCACGGTACATACTAACTTTATATCCTGTTCATTGTTTGATAACTACTAGATAACACAAGATTTTAAGATAAAAATTATTAAAACATTCTCCCAATTAATTAAATTCTATTTTTGAATTTATATTATCATATTTTTGAATTTATATTATCATTTATTATGTATATTTGTTTTGTTCCAAATAATATCTATAAATTTAAGAATAATTTTATCTAAGAAATCCATCATCTAGACTCTTGAAAAGATAATCTTAATTTAAGAAAAAAAAATTAATTAAGAATAATTTTAATTTAAGGATAGTTTAAGAATAATTTTATTTTAAGGATAATTTGGTAATTTTATAGTTTAGTACATTATACAAAAAATTGTACGGTGATTTAATGGTGAACAAGGTTTTATTTTTTAAAAATTCAAATGATAAACAACTTTTTTGTATTGTAATGTTCCTCATAATTTAGTAAACTAAACGGACCCTTAAGATATTTGAGATTTATTTAAAGAAATACCTCCTAACAAATAATTTCTTTTTTCATGGACATACCAAGTTAATCAAACCAAACTTAATTAACAAAATAATCTGTCAACTCACTACATCATATTGGTTACCCTTGCATTTGTTATTCAATTTTGTTTTTCTTCTTTTATTTTGTTGTCGATCGAATAATAATAAAATATACCAATAGCTGACAATGATTTTTAATTGCAATTGATTCATTGAACAGAATGATTATTTTTGTGATCATTGAGCGTTTGTACGTTGAAATTTGTTAATAATGCAAACTGTTAGGCTTGCAAGCTTAAGAAGAATTAAGCATCCCAAATCAAACCTACTATAGTTCTATATCTTAACTCTCAAACATGCATAAAAAACCTTACTTCAAGCTTAGTTCTATCCGAGCATAGCCATAAAATATTATTGTATTTTAAACTCCGAGTAATTCTTAAACAATAAAAAAATATACATATCATAATCGATATGAAAATTAACAATATAATAAAAAGTTGGATTCCAGCAATATAAAGGACTTTGTTTTCTTAAATGCAGTTTTTGGTTCTTGTAATATATCGAATTTTTAGTTTTAGTCTTTATATTTTTTTCTTCTAGATGATATTTGTAAATTTCTCTTTTTTATTTTGGTTTTTCTTATTTTATTTGTGCCCTTGTAATATACTCTTTTTAATACACTTGTAAAATGAGAGATTATTTTTGCAATTTTAAAAAATCAAGGATTAAGTTGAAATAATATGTAAAAATCAAGAATTAAAATGATAGTTTATTTGTAATAAAAAGTTTGGTTCTACCCTGAGAAAGATAAAGAGGAAATGAAATACATAAAAATCTGCCATGGGATAATAAAGGACTTTGATTTTTTAATATACTTTTGGTTACTGTAATATATAATTTTATTTTATTTTTAACTTGGTCTTTCTAAAATTTCTCATTTATATTAGCCTTTGTTATTTTGTTTAGTCCTTGTAACACACTCTTGGTCAGTGTAATATTTCATTTTAAAATTTATCTTAAATATACTTTTGGTCTTTGTAATATATCATTGATCATTGATATATTACATATTTCCCACACACAATTATATTATACATTGATAGTGTAAAAATAATTTTACATTGTAATTTAATCACAAAATTAATATATATGGTAAGTTTATTAATTGTTATCAATTTAATTGTCATACTAACAATGATATATTTCTGATTAGTTTATGGTGTAATTAATTTTCTTACAATAATAAAGTGCAAAATCATTAAACTCAAAAATAAAAAGAAAAAAGAAAAAACAAACCTCCTAATAGTTAATCAATTTAGTATTGAGTGTTTCTAATTATCATTCAAGTGACTTACATACTGCAGTTTCTTAAAGGTTGTCTGGCTAGGAATTTTAACAATTTAACATCATATGATCATTGGAAATATTTTGTTGCAAAAAAATGCATCTTATGTTGTTGTCTCTATCCGATAGGAATTAAGGTTTTATCTTAATAATGCCTCTTTAGGAAGAAAGTCTTTTGCGTAAGTAACCTCGTAAGTTACAACACATAATCTACCAAATTCGATTTGCGAAGGAAACATTTTTAGATTAACACCTGCCTTCGTTATTCAATTATTAATTTTTCCTTGCCTCCTTTTGTTGTTGAAAATTATAACAATAGCTAACAATAATTTTTAATTGCAATTGGATCGTTAAACAAAATGATTAATTTCTGTAATCATTGATCGTTTGTTGAAACTTGAAATTCGTTAACAATGCAAACTTTAGCCTTGCAAGCCTAGACAGAATATATTCGTTGGTATTTCTTAACATGGCCTATAATGAATAGGATTTGGTGTCAGAAAAACGTGCCACCTATTCATGCAAACGAATTACACTGAACAACAATTTAAAATGTTAGACGAGCTTTAATGTGAATAGTGTTTTATTTTATTTTTCAAGTGCTACATCTTATTCTTGTTATGACTTTGGAGAATTTGGATGAGTTAAGACCACATGTAGTTGAATTTTTAAGTGTTTGAATTTGTTGGTACGTGCAAAAGAATTAATGATCAAACTTTATAGTTTTTTCTTGTAAGAGGAATGGAATTAAGTGAGCCACATTTATTGTTTCAAAAGAATTCGACTGCTTGATCTATTGATTGAATATGGGAAAAAATGCCCAATCCTACCGAAAGCTATTATTTTTACTTTTTTTTTTTAAAAAAAAAATTTGTTAATCTAAATTATTCATATACCAAAACTAACTTCTAAATTATTTGGATAGTGTGTAAAAGAAAAGAAAAAGAAGTAAAGATCATTTTACAATTTAGTTGAAAATAAATAAATAAAATAAAAATAAAATTAGGGATCCAAGCATTAACATGGAAATTTTGTAAAGTAATTAGAATTTATTTTAAGTTTAATATCACTATACGTAGAGAATATAAGATCCATATATTGTAAAAAACAATCACATCATTAACTTCTGTAAATTATTCAATGACAACTTAATCATGCCAACTAAAAAAAAAAAAAAA
>JBBMKG010681546.1:0-11785 GCA_037834515.1 Lespedeza cuneata | reverse complement strand
CATAATTACTTCTCCCACAAGTCATAACAAACAATACCATCAACTGCGAAGAGTGTAACAAACAACCAGCCTTATACTTGATTTATAGACTATGTATTTAGATTAAATACAGGAACAACCGTAAAGTACTGAAATATCACAATTTACTCACTCCAAGGACACAAGGTTAATCCACTCAAGCTGTTACTTTAGTGCTATATACTAATATGAGGCATTGTCTCATGATTTGCATACAGAACTAATAAACTTTTGCTAATCTATTGTTGAGGAACGACAAGAATATCAGGGGATTTTATGGTGTCATAAGTTTATTCCTGAGTTCATTTCTTTTCTGATCAACACATCCTGAGCTGGTCAAAGAGGTTATCCAAAAATCATCAGATTTTACTGGCTCATCATCGTCATTCCTGTGCCAACTCCAGAAAGCATGCGTGGAGTTTATGATTGTTAGCTCACCATGACCGAAACTGGCTTCACGAAATTCTGACCATATTGGCTGTGGATTTATATACC
The DNA here is from genome assembly GCA_037834515.1 of Lespedeza cuneata. Taxonomy (NCBI): domain Eukaryota; kingdom Viridiplantae; phylum Streptophyta; class Magnoliopsida; order Fabales; family Fabaceae; genus Lespedeza; species Lespedeza cuneata. The sequence continues at coordinate 11,272 of JBBMKG010681546.1, read as the reverse complement.
TGCCAACAAACAATGATGTGACCATAAAAATGGTTAAAATGATACTAAAAGCATATATTAAGAGAAAATACAAATGGCATGCATGTTGTCAAAATTTGAGTTTGAAAATTAACAACCTCAAGATAGCTATCTTGGGATAACAAATGGTTCAGAGAACTGATTTATTTGGAATGTTTATGGTTGAATCAAACTTACCTAGGAGCTAAACCTTCATTGTTTCCTCCATCACCAATGGTTATATGGACAGTACCACAAGGATCAAGTCTTCCATTGTATACACGTTTCTGTCAATTTAATCAAACAAAAAACAGTTTAAAATGCTAATACAATTAGAGAGTACTTAAAAAGATATGGAATTGTAAACAACATAGGCATACCGAGCGTTCATAAGCATGAACATGACCAGCAAGAACTAAATCGACATTAGCAGCATAAAGCAATGGCTCCATAGCTGCCATCATATCAGCCCCTTCACCTTGATGAGCAGTGTTACTATTATACCATGGCACATGAAATAACACAAGCAACCAAGGTGTTCTTTTCCTATCAACCTTTGACAAATCTTCCTGTAGATCACAGACAAAAACATTAGCCTTGTACACATTAAACATTTAAGCAAGACAGGTTAAGATTCATGTGAAAATGTAAAATGCCATGTATATATTTGTGGCTTACAGGTTAAGATTAAATGTACATATTAAAACTATATGACAGCAATGTTAAAAGAAGATTGGCAGAACAGCCACAATAACTTCAGAGGCTCTCTCTTTCCTTCCCTTTGTACTTACATTCAAATGTATAAGTGCAACTATGTATAATGGAAGACATTCATCTTTTCATTATTTAAGATCTTGAATATCTGAGTTAAAGATCTGATTCCAGTGGTGGTTTTGTGAATCCTTCTCATTTTTAAGTAGGTGGTTCACCCAAGCCATATGCAAAGACAATGCATGCATCTGTCCCTAGGGATGGTACACGTCAATATTTGCTATTAGGCATCATGTCTAAGTCTAAAAACCAAATCAAGGACGAAGAAGCAATTGTGTTTTCTAATTTCATTATAAGTCTAAATGTTTGTATATCAAGATGAAAGAAATATGGATAAGTCATTGCTTTTTAAATGAATATTGAGTCATTGCAACCAATGACAGGACACAACAACTAAGCCTTATCTCAATAGATGGAATTAGCTGTATGAATCGATTGACTTCATTGTGAATATCTAGAACTAGACAAATGAAGAACAATTGAAACAAGGACACTGTGACAGTTGAAAAGTAATATATTGTATCAATATATGAAGGCATGAAGAATACAGGATAAACAACCTTGATGCTTTTGTTTTTTGTTTTAGAAAAACTTTTGTTAGCAGGTATAATCACAATTGTTTCTAACCAATAGCAATCTCTGCATATCAAGTAAAATGGAATTGCCAATGCAAGGTGTATCCATGACATATTCTCTTTGGAAAAACACATGAAAGCTAACAGTTTAAAATTTCAAAATGAGGATTCCTTCTACATGGCCATTATGAATCATATCAAATATCCCATGTGTCCAAGACTTCCACAGAGATCAACTTTAATTTTCCCCCGTGGAAGTGATGTAGTAACAGCAAAGATCACTATGTCAGAAGAATATTTTCCCTTCCATATTTAATCTATGCAAGTATTTACAAATTCCCTTAACACTTGTCCAAATATAATAAATCTTAATGAATTGGATCAACCAACTAACCTTAAGCCATCTATACTGTTCAGAGTACTCGTCATAATCTGCATAGGACCCGAGCATGATAATGTGAACACCTGCAACTTCAAACGAATAATAGAGATTTGAACTTGAACTGCTTTCCTCAAACGGCATTTTCCATCTAGAATTATAGGCCACAAACCCATCCTTTAGCAAAGGTATTCTCTCTACTTCATGGTTCCCTTGTGTTACCATCCATGGCCTTGCACTAGCAAGTGGCTGCACTAGCCTACCAAACGTGTCCCAGCGATGCTGGATATAATCAGCATATGAAAGGTCTCCAGGAAGCAGATGAACATTATATTTACATTGATCAATGTGATCCAATGTTGATTTAGTCCATCCAGTTTGGCCCAAATCACCAGCCACAGCAAAAGTGATTGGAAATTGGGCTGGAGGAGTTTTGAGCTGGAACTCAGGACCTTGTCCGCCACACCGGTAATAGTACACAGAATTATGATCTAAAGGACCAATTACAGTATGGTGTATCTTTCCTGAGCTATAGAACAGATAACTGTAAGAGGTGGTTTCTCCTTCAGCTACAGAGTCATATTGCCCTGGTGATGTTCCATATTCTACAATTGAAGGTGCTGAGTTATCATCAGTAATCCAGGACACTCTCATGTGCTGGTCTCCTGCTAAAGAAATGTGTACCTGAAATATACATTTTAATGATAAGAATCTGAATCATCTGATACTAATGGGTTACCACAAAATAACATTAACATACTTAAAAAAGGATGATTTGATTGCTCAAGCAAAGAGTCATGGTTCACACTTCAGAAGTAATTGTCCAGCATTTGGAAAATAAGAAACAATTAAATGAAAGTGTTATTATATTTGTTTGAGTACGAGCATTACATTACAACAAACAATCATTACAAATAGATTTCATTTCAAGATTTCTCACCAGGCATCAAAAGAAGCATTATATTCCCAAAAAGCTGAGAGACTGAAAAATTGAGGATGGGGAATGAATATCATCCACATGGTAGGGCCAAGTGCCAACCTCTTAGAAAAAATGTTATCATAATCAAGAACAAACATATGACTACAATTGCAAAATGCTGCTAATTAACTAGTCTAATGTCATGTTAGTCAACCAATAAGTCACAAATCAAACTACAGTGGCTTCGTTAAATTTCACAACTCTGCATAAATCATGATTTCTAATTTCTATTACACAAACAATATGAAAGAAAGCATTATTGTAGCAGGGAGAAACAACCAAAACCCTTTTCCGCGAGTAATTCTAAAATTAAGACATGCCAGAAAGATAATTTGGGGTTTAAAAACTATTTTCTAAAACTATTTCATACTACTCACCACTTACCAATTAATTTCACATTAAAAAAACTATTAAAGTTTTGAAAATAATTTCCAGAAAATAGAAACAGCTAGGAAATGTTTTCTCATCTTTTATTTTTGTCTCATTAAACCTCTCTCTCAATTTCACTCTCTGCTCTGTGCCTTGCACCACTGTTTAGTAGCATTTTATAAAAACCAAAAACATATTCGGAAAATAGAAATCAAACACACCCATCTTTTCTTTTCCTTTTCTCACAAGAACTAAACACAACAAAATTAAAAAAAAAATTAAAAAAAATGGAAAACTGTAACATTGATCAACTAGTAAGCAAAAGGGTATGATAAAAAAGTGATTTTATTGGAGAATATGATAAGATAATGAGATGAAGAGTGTGAAAACCTGCTGAGGGTAAGAGGAGGATTTAGAGTCCCATGGAAGATCTAAAGCTTTTCGAGTCTGAGGTCGAATGTAATCAGTTGTGGCAGTTGCAATAGCAGACACCATCAATAAAACCGTTAGAAGTAGTTTCAGTTCCATTTGTATGTCAACAAAAAAAAAAACTCTGCAAACGTTGGACCAACACGACAACAATGTACTTCAGGAATCTGTCATCAGCATTCACCACGCCGTGATTGTGGTCCGTGGATTTTGTTAATAGTACATCACCTTTTTGTCACTCTCACTACTTGAGTAAACAATCAATTTGTTTATTAACGTCTTTCATATAAAATAATTAAATTATGACTTGAATTCACTTTTCATTCTTGTAACTTTATAAGAGCTCAATATTTTCGGTATAAAATTTTTCATACAATTATTCAATTAAAATTAATAGTAGAATGATTTTTAAGTTATTTATTTATTAGTCAATAAATATATCATAAATAATAAATTATAATTAAATATATATATGTAAAATTCTTTTACATACATATCAATTAAATATATTTTGTAATTGATGTTTCTCTATAAATTTTATTGTACATTTAGTCTTTCATATTTTTTAAATTAACCATATGATCCCCTAAAATTTTGAGGGGAATATCAATATCTTTTGTACCCAAAATTATGATGAGTTCATAATAACATCCAGTAATAAATAATTCATGATAATATAATGATGAAAAAAAATTAAACAATTGGACATTTATAAAAAATTTATACATTAAGAAAAGTAATTAAGGTCGAAAACATGTTAAATTCTAAGAGATTACTTTATATTTAAATCAGTATTGTAATGACGCACTTTGAACAAAGTGTTTCTTCTAAATAAGACAAATATATATATAACAATTTTAGCATTTAATTTAATCTTTTAGCTATCATTTGATAAATAACTGAGCCTATTAAAAATCGTTAAATAATAATCTTTAACAAGAATTAAGAATCCATTGGTTTGAAAAGTAAAAAGGTATGTTATGTGTCGGTTGTGGTAGCCCCTTCCAAGGGTGGTGGTGGTATCTCACGGGTGGTACAGGGCTAAAGCTTTTTGTTTGCAAAAGAATGTGCATTATACTTTTGTCAGTTTCCTTACGTATTAAGTATTTATAATTGCTCTTGACCCTTACTAATTAAACTTTGTAATTATTGTTAAGTATGAATGTATGATATATAATGCCTTTAGAAAAGCACTAAAAAATTATAGTTAAGAAGAAATATCAATTAAACATTATTATAATTAATTTTTAGTGGCTCATAATGATCGTGTTTGGTAGTTTTAATTTATAAGATTTAATAAGGGACCCACCAAATTATTTTTATTTACACAAGATACACAGTACATATTTATTTGGGATTCCTATCGTAGTGTTCAAATTAATCCTATGAAAACACTGACAGAATTAGATGAACCAATAACTTATTTAAAATTTTGAACAAGATTTTTCTTAAGAAAAGATGAAGAGGAATGCAACGCTATGACTATTTAATAAAAGGTTTAGATATTTTTTTATTTCTTGTGAAATTAGTCCCTAAATTATTTTTTGGCTTAAGTGATTTTTTTTCCTTATAAAAAGAAGGTATTTTTATTTTCATCATTTTTTTGTTTAATTTTAATCCTTAAGAAATTATCGATTTTTAAAAATATCTCTTTCATCAATTTCCATTAAAATAATTATACTGGCCAATAATTAAGCGCACGACTTAAAAGTTAAAAGCAACTTTCTCTAACCACTCAACCAACATAACTTTTGTTATATTCATTAAAATCATTTGTATTTATATTGTCTTCAATATGTTTTCTAATTTATAATTATTTATTTATTTTTGATAATCTTATAATTTTTATTAATATTGTATTTTTAATATTGCATTATTAACAATGTATTATTAATGTTTTCTCTTTAATAATTTCATAATTTTATTTTATCATTTATATAATCTTGTAAATATCTATATTTATTTTTTATTTAATTTTTTATATAAATCATAACATATAAATAAAAATATAAATAAGAAAACAAAAAAATAAGATTATATAAATAATAAAAATATAAATAAATAAGAAATAAGAAATATATAAATAAGAAAACATAAATATGAAAACATAAATAATATTATATAAATAAGAAAATAAAAATAAGAAACTATAACTGAGAAAATATAAAGAAGAAAATAAAAGTAAGAAACTATAAGTGAGAAAATATAAATAATAAAATATAAATCAATAATAAATAATACAAATAAAAAACATAAATAAGAAAATATAAATAAGATCATATAAATAATAAAATAAAAATGAGAAAATAAAATAATAAAATTTAAATAAAAATATAAATACAATTATATAAATAAGAACATAAAAATAAGAAAATACAATGAGAAAATGTAAATAAAAAAACTTAAATAAGAAATTAGAAGAATTATTAATTGTATTTATATATATAAACTAATCAATGAATTATTAATATGTATATTATTTATTCTATTTGGATGTTGTTGACTTCATTTCCTTTGTTATCATGCAATTTTAGAGTATAGACAAATTTTGAAATTAGAGAAACTTATTAAAAAAGAAAGGTACTCTCTCTTTATTAGTAACTAGTTGGTGGCCCGTGCACGCATGGGCTGCCGTGATTTTTTTATAGTAAAATTTATAATTAATCAATAAAATAATAAAATTAAAAATAATAGAATAAAATATTATTTTTATAAAAGTAAAATAAAATTTTAAATAAAATTCAATCTATTTATTTTTATATAAAATTTTATTTTAATATTTTATTATTTTGTATGAACAATTAAAATAACTTTAAAATATTGAATAAAAGGGTTTACTTTTTAATAAGAGTCAACCTATTTGTTTTTATTTTAAAAAATATTTTTTATCTGTCATATATTATATTTAAATTGTATTTAAATAAATTTATATACACATATATTAAAAAATATATCACGTAAATTCATTGGTAAAAAACATATTTTTGTAAGTTAATTATAAATTTATCAACTTACTTTTATTATTAAAATGTTCATATCTTATATGCATTAATATTATAAAATATATTATGTACATTTAGGAGAAAAATTTATTCTCATAAAATAAGTGTAAATTTATCAATTTATTTTATTTTATCAAACTTAATCAACTTATTTCAATTTAAAAAAAGTTCATCATAAATATTGTACAAATATATGTACCTATTTTTTATTTGGTTAAACTGAAATGAAAATAAAATAGAATAAAATAAAATATGCAGAATAAAAAGTACACATTTCTTTAGTAATTAAGATTCTGTCTACCGACTCATTTTTAAAAATTATCTTAGAGACTAAAAAAAATAAATTAAATAAAAAGTAGAATAAGAGTGTTTTTTTATATTAAACTCATATACTTATTTTTATTCAAAATGTCTATCTCATATGTCATATATTATTATATAAATTTTATTAAGATAAATTTATACACACATATATTAAAAATATATCTTGTGAATTAATCAATAAAAATTATATCCATGTGAATGAAATATAAATCTACCCAAATTTTTTTTTAGACCCAACTAATTTGTTTTCATTTAAAAATATTCATATCTTATATACATTGAAATATATATCCCGTGAATTAAATGGAAAAAATATATCCTGTGAATTAAGTTAAAAAAATATATTCCGTAAATTAAGTGAAAAAAATATATTTTGTGAATTAAATAGAATAAAAATATGCAATATTTTTAATAATTCTCAATCTACTTACTTTCATTAAAAACAATTTGAATAATGATAAAAAAGTTGAATAAAAGTGTTTATTTTTTTAATAAATTTTAATCTATTTAGTTTTATTTAAAAAAAAATTTACATGTCATATATCATATATAAATTTTATTTAAATAAAATAAAAAGTAAAATAAAAATGTCTATTTTTTTATAAAATTAATTTTACTTATTTTTATTCAAAACGTCTATCCTTATATGTTATATATTATATATAAGTTTTATCAATTTTATTTTTATTTTATTAAACTCAACCAACTTGATTTCATTTATAAATATTCATTGTAAATAAAATATAAATATGTCTAGCTACTTTCTTTTGTTTTGTTAAACGTTTAAAAAAGTAAAAATAAAAACAAAGAAATAGAATAAAAATATACAATATTTTTAATAACTCTTAATCTACTTAGTTTTCATTAAAAATAGTTTGAAAAATAATAAAAAAGTTAGATTAAAGTATTTGTTTTAACAAGACTCAATCTATTTACTTTCATTTAAAAAATTTGTTTTCGCATAAATTTTATTTGAATGCATTTACATATAACTTAGAAAGGTTTAATAGTTAATAGAAGAATAGATAGAGATATAATTTATCAATATGTGTTATATATTATATACAAAATTTGTTTAAATAAATTTACACAAACATAAAAGTGCATCCCATAAGAAAAGTTTAATAGTAATTAATAGAAGAATAAATATAAATATAATTTATTTATGTGTGCCATGTATTATACATAAAATTTGTTTGAATAAATTTATACACACATAAAAGTGCATCCCGTAAATTAAATGTAAAATATATGACAACTAAATATATAAATTTATTATACATAAAAACAAAATAGGAAAAAAAATAAAATAAAAATAAAATTATAATTTTATCTTCGATATTCTTTGCCAGGTGTCAATTATAAAAGGGGCCAATATTGAAATTTCATAGGCGGTTCGTTTTTATATATGTTTAATAGATAGATTGATAAATTCATGTCTTTTGAAGGTTGACAAAGGTAAGTATTTGGCATTAATGTTTCCACAAAGTTTTAAATATTGTTTGAAATGTCAAATAATTTTTTATTATAAATTCATTTGATTTTTACAAGATTTTGGTTTTAAATTAATTGTTGTAACACTCCGCATAATTGTGTTGATGACTCATATTATGAGAATCCTCCATCAATCAGGACTCTTTATCAGGGCTATATCTACATAAATTTTGGACTAAGGCAAATTTTATAAAAATAAATAATGAAATATAAAATTCAAAATTTTAAATTTATCTTCTAGCTTTTTGTGCGGCAAAATCATTTATCAAGTGTATCATGTTGAGATTGACTTAATTTATCAACTTTTCTCTTTTTCTTTAATTTTTCAAAATCAGATTCAAATATTTTATTTTTCATTTTAAAAAGCATAAGAATAAAATAAAATCAAGAGAGAACAGTAAAATTTATAAACAGAAATATTATAAAATAAATACAAAGAAATAATGAAAGTATAAAACAATAGAACGTGTAAATTGAGAGAATTAGAAGTTAATTTTCAGCTGCAACCGTTCAACTCAAGTCTTGAAAAAATGATACAAAGATGAGGAGAAAAAGAGAAAAGATGAAGAGAAGATAATGATGTGAAAATATTTTTGGTTATTTATTATCTATCATATAATATAAAGATGTATGTAGAGAGAGAAAAGAGAAAAAAATTTCTCACTCAAATAAAAAAAGGGTAATTTTTGTGTTAAAAGTCTACCTAAAAAAGTATTAATAAAGAACTAATGAAATGGATAAAAATGAGAAATTAATTTGTGAATAATTAGAGGAAATTAAAGAGAAAATTTTCATATTATAAGATATGAATAATATTAGAATTCAAGACTAAAATTGATAAAATAATAAATGCAGGATATTTTTTATATATTGGTTTGAGTAATGTGAACAAAAATTTCATCTTTCTCTTTTATGCTTTTTTTTTTTTTTTTTTATATTAGATGAAGTCACTTCTTGAAGTAAAAAGAGTATTAGAAGAAATCATAAACTACGACTCAAATATTGGTTATGACTTATGATGACAAAACACCGTTGATAATAATTTTGTATGATTTTCTTTTTAAAATTCTTTTTATTTATAATTTGACTTTCTTTTACATGTTTAATTCATTCTTTCTCTTTTTATTAATTTTACTGTATATAATTTATCAAATTTAACAATTAAGTTTTAGAACAATTATTTTCATAAGATGATTGCATTATAGAAGTCTATCATACTTTTTTCTCGATAAGTCTCTTTCCGTGAGAAAATTCAATTTACAATTTTTTTAATCTCTTTTCAAAATAAAATTTTTATTATTAAAATAAAATAAGTTTATGCTCAACTAAAATTTGTGTATATAAAAAGTAAAATTGATAAACAATTTTATCTAATGGTAAAATAAACAAAAAGAATAACAACTTGATATTTTCATAATAAATATAAGTTATATAATATTTTGTTAAAGAAATAAATTCATTATAAATAAATTTAAATTAATTTTAGATTTTTTCGATGATATAAAAAATTGACAAAATATTTTATATATATACAACATATTATCTCTACAATTAACTCATGCATCCCTACCATCGCACATATCCAAATTCCAATAATGTATATATAATTGTCTTGCATTTTTTACTCCTATGCTAATTAATGCTAACAAGGGACAAAATATTGCTCCAGCAAAATAAAAATAAAAAGGACAAAATATCGCTACCATCGCACATATCCAAATTCCATTAATTCCAATAATGTATATATAATTAATGTTGTCATTAAATGTTACAATTTTAAACAAAAAAAAACAAAAAACTCTATCAACTCAATTAAAATTAATGATGAGTTCTTTTCGTTTCCAGAGTCAAATTTTAAATATATCATTAATATTTAAGATTTGTTAAAAAAAATTAATACAATGATTTTCAGCTTTTAATAAATATATCCTACTATCTTAATAAATTTTTTTTTTCAGTTTTTGTACTTTTTCCCTAAAATAACCCTCAATTTTTTTAATTAAATATAATTTTTTATCTCTTTGTTTACCTTCTTTATATCTTACGTCAAATTACATTCTATAAAATACTTTCAGGAACATAATTTTTTATTCCAAAAAACATTTTATGGAACATACATTTTTATTTCAGAAAATACTTTTTAAAATAGTAAATTATATTCTATAAAATACTTTTTGGAACACAGTTTTTATTCCAAAAAATACTTTCTGGAACACAATTTTTTATTTCAGAAAGTATTTTCTAAAACAGTAAATTATATTCTATAAAATACTTTCTGAAATATAGTTTTTTATTCTAGAACAAATTTTCTAGAACAAATTTTTAAAAGAACTTATAGTCTCTTGCAAACGGGTGCATGAATTTTTTATTTCAAGAATTTTAAACTGACATTAGAAGAAGGAGATGCGTGTTAATAAAAAAAATGAGGTTTGATAGTAAGAAATAAGGATAAGAGGTAAGATAAAAGAGATAATAAAAGATATAAAAAAAATTTATATTTAATTAAAAAATTGAGAGTTATTTTAAGGAAAAAATTATAAAAAATAAAAAGAAAAATATATTTATTAAGATAGTATAATATATTTATAAAAAGTCTAATTTTCTAGATACTAGGCTTAAGGCAATTGCCTCATTTGCCTTATAGTCCACATGGCCCTTGTTTTTTATTGGGCGTTCTTTTCAAGAAATTAACTATTAATTATAGAGTTTTTATGTGATAAATATATAAATCTTATTAGTATAAATAATATTAATTAATTCTTTTAAGATATCTTTAATTTATAGTCCTTCAACTACACATCCTCTCAATCTCTCTTATGTTTAGAGGTGTTACAACCGTTGTCACGTATGGTTAAACATGTGATATATATATATATGAGAACATGAAATTTTTTAATTATAACCATTAGATTAAATTTAACGCGGTAGAGATTAAAATTTTAATTAAAAGACC
>JBBMKG010681545.1:0-11784 GCA_037834515.1 Lespedeza cuneata | reverse complement strand
ATTGATGTTTTGAAAATCAATTTATTAAGAAAATAATTAATATTTCAATAATATCATTCAAGAGAAAATAGGATTTAATTTTACTCACAAATATAAAGTAACAACTTTGTTAACTTTAATAATTATCTAAAAGTTATATTGAATATGATTTTTAATTAATTGATAGTGTGTGTATATGACAATACATACTTATTACACTCGTCATTTAATACTTAAAATTACACATAAATAAGATATTTTAATTTTTTTTATTTATGAGAAAATAGGATAATGATGTCATTATGTATATTAAGTTTTTTATGGCTTTGATAATAATTATTTTAAAAATTAAACAAAAATAAATTATTTAATAATATAAAATATATTCGGTGCATTTTTGTTAAACTCTCAATTTATATATCAAAGTTAAATAATTTTGGTTCCTCCAAAAAAAATTCGCAAGGTCTGCCACTGCACATGACAAAATATTAAAAAGAAACACATGAGATTTATTTTGTTATTTTGAGTTATGCTTAACTTAACATAGCAATGGAAATATTAGAAGCTAAACCAAACACACCTAAGTTAATGTCCTTTTGTGGATCGCATCTAAGCTACACCTCATCGGTTGCTTTATTTTAATTTCAAACATTACAAAATGGACATCGACTATCTAAAATAAAAATATATTTTATTATTTATTTAAAGTTTAATTGTTTATTTAGTCCTATAATTTTATAATTTGTACTATTTAATTCTTATAATTTGAAAGTGAAATTTTAGTTTCTATACTTTACAATTTTAATTCCCTTTTAATTGTTGTAGTAAAAAAAACTATAACAATATTAACTACAGAAAAATATAACAGGTAATTCATAATTAATTTGTAATAAAAATAATTAATTACATATTAATTACAAAAGACTTAATATTTTTTTTTACTCCAAATTTGCTTACTGTAGTTAATTTGGCTAATATGCATCAAATTATTTTTATTACAAATTAGCTAATAATTACACGTTAATTTTTTTTTTTTTTCAGTTAACATCGTTTTAGGTTTTTTTTTTTGACAACACAAACTTAAAGAATTAAAATGTAAAGTATAGAAATTAAAAAAAATTACTATCAAATTTTAGGGATTAAGTGATAGAAGTTGTGAAATTATAGAGACTAATAAGTAATTAAATTTTATTTAAATATTTATAAAATAAATTTTCTTATTATATAAAATCATTCATCATCATTGTAACAAAAGAAAACAAAATCATTTGCATCATTGATTACCCAAAAACGTAAAAAATCAGATGATGGAGCAACCACATTGTAATCGACGAAGAGGGGGGTTATAATGTAACTGACACGTTTGGTACTATAAGACATTTTCTGATTCACTACACCCAAATACAGACGTTGATAAAGATACTAAACAACTTTACTTTACATGATACTTCAAGTTTAAAGTGTGAATCGACGTCACATAAACGCCAACGTAAAGCAGCCACAGGGCCCACAACAACCATTACAAACCAGGTCCACGAAATTTTGCACTAGTTTTCCACACTTTAGACCAATCAATTTCCGCCACGTGGCACTTCCTCGCCTACGTACCCTCCTCTCCTTCTCCGACCTGTGGCACCAATTTTATGCTTCAAGCTGCCTACTTTCAACGACTATCGTTCTTGCATGAGAATTTTTTTTTTTGGATAATTGAATTGTTCTTCTATTGAACAAATTTGTCAATTTTTGCTTTTGTATTAAACCTATTACAAAAAATAAATAAAAACCATTAGTCATTAAAAGAAATTAAAAAGTGACTACATAATTTAAGATTTGTTACTAGTAGTTTTCATTTTTAATTTAATAGGCATGCATTTAATACTGTAAATGAAGTTTCCATTTTTCAAGGATTATATATATTATATGATAACAAACGTTACTGGAGTTTTCTTAGAAATACTAATAAATTGGTGATTAATTGTGTAGGTTGAATAATTTTCGGACACACATCACTCAAAATTATAAATCGATGTATTTTATCTAGGCATAAATTAGGAATGAAAAATTTAATATTATATTAAAACTTAAAAGTTAACAACTGTAATCATTTTGATTATTGTGGAATAAAGGAATAATAAAAAATTAATAATTAAAATGACTTTTAAAGTAAAGGTATCACAAAAAATCAATCATATATATCATCATTAATGTTATTCTTTCTCTTTGTTTGGTATAATCATTAATATGATTTTGATTTTAAGATAGTTATTAAAAAATGGTTTAATTATTCATTTGATCTTTATAGTTTCAGTATTTATATTTTTTAATCCTTAATTATAGTTTGAAAGTAGCTTTTTTAGTTTGAAAGTAGCTTTTTTAATCTCTATAATTTATATTTTAATTATCTTTTAGTCCTTGTAGTAAAAAAGTGATTTTTTTAGTTCCTACAATTTATATTTTAATTCTTTTTTTGTTTTTGTAGTTTGAAAGTGATTTTTTTAGTCCCTATACTCTATATTTTAATTCCTTTTTAGTCCTTACCATCAAAATATGAGTAATATTATTAATTACAATTAATTACAAAAATATTAATAAGTAATTCATAACTAATTTACTACAAGATAATTTATAAAAAAAAATAGTAGATAATTTATAACTAATTCATAGTTAATTATTTATATATATTTTTTATAGCAAAGACTAAAAGGTAACTAAAATTAAATTATAAGGACTAAAAAGATCAATTTTCAAATTATAAGGACTCAAAGCGAATTAAAATGCAAGTTATAGAGACTATAAAAGATCACTTTCAAACTATAAGGATTAAAAGAGAATTAAAATGTAAATTATAAGAACTAAAAAGAACACTTTCAAACTATATATAGAGACTAAAAGGTACAAATCGTAAAATTACATGGAGCACATGAGTAATTAAATCTTAAAAAATTTAACAAATCAAATATATATATATATTATAAATAATTTGAATTATAAAGTGTAATTCTTATAATAATTAATTAATTAATTAGAAATTATTATGATTAATATTATAATTTTGAAGGTAATTCAAAATTATTATATATATAGTAATTTGATATTTGTAAATGAATAAGAACACATATCAGAAAAGTCCATTCTATTTTTCACTCAGTCAAATTATAATTATACTCATACGTCTATCTTTTAATAAAATTATTATAGTTAAAAGATATTCTGTCATAAAGCTTAATTAGTATATTCAATAATTGAATAATTCAATAAATTCTTTTAAAAAGTAAAACTTCTTTCTCCATCCTTAAACAATATACGTTATTAGAGGCTGCTTGAAGGTGTGCCTCTTCAATTTATTTTCCTGCTTTTAACGTTGTTGTCATTTGTTTAATCAACCTCCATATATTCTTGTCAATATCACCTTGTTTCTCTATATGACACAAGTGTTAGAATGGTGGTGGTGTGTGGTATGATAGTGATTTGAGGCAGAGATTTTTATGTTATGGGGTCTTGTTTGTCAAAGACTCATGCGTGTGCAGGAGGGAGGCTGAAGAAAGAAACCATGAAGAATAGATATGGACTCACAAGAAGAGTGTCTTCTCAGGTTTCCAATGGATCATTGGACAAGGTTGATGTGCCTGAGCCTGGTTTGTCTGATCGCTACTTTGCCAACCCCACTTTTCAAGGTTCATAATTTTGCATTTCTCTGAATTGATTGTGTTTTTATCTTCCTTTGGAGAGTGCTTTGCAGAGTTTCTGTTATGTTTTATGGTTGCATTTTTGCTATTTGATTTTATGCTTGTGTTAGGAAATGTTGTAGCCTCGTAGGTGGAGAGTGGAGACCATGTAGTTTATCTGTAAGCTTGTAATGGAATGGTTATGCCATGTGAAAGGCTGAGATAACTGTTGATTATTTGAACAAGTATAATGGTTGAATCACTAGAGTAGACAGATTTTGATGATTGGTGCAAATTTGCTCCTTATGCTTAGAAGTTTGCAGCAATTGTGTTTGTTTTTAATTTTTAAGTTTTGATGATATCTGAATGGTTTGTCTGGGAGGCTGTAGTGGGATTAAAACTGAAATGTACTGAATCGCTTCCATTCACAAATCACAACCGAAATAATGCCACCATTGGTGCTTATGCTTTTTGAGAAGCCTTAGCTAGGTTTGTTATATATAGGATTAAACTAATTTGAAATTTAATTGTAAACTAAACAATGGTTGCTGGATTAGTCCATTTTCCTACAGATAGTTTTACCCTCTGAAGAAGTTTAACTGTACATTTGTAAATGGGAAATGAGTTAATTGGTGGCTATCTATTTCAATGGGTTTTACTTTAGTTCTCTGGCCCTGTAAATCTATTACATTAGCTTGTGCTTCAAACTATTTTCTGAAATCCTTATTCCTCCGATATTATTTAACGGCAGCAGGCGCTACTGAGGAGGCTTGGTTTGATTCAGTTGCAGTATTTGACTCAGACTGTGATGATGACTTCCAGAGTGTTATTGATGGTATGATTTTGGATATTTTAAAATTAATTTTACATGTTCTACTTTAATGCTTTGTATATTTAATGTGATGACCTTTGCCAATATGTGACTGTATACAATTGATATATTCACAGATGTGATATCTCTGAATGGAAGCGAATGTAGAGCTTCAACTGATAAGGTGCAGAAACCTGGGGAGCTATCAAAAGGACACTCTGCACATATCTCTGAGAGTGTCAGAAATTCAGATGCTGAATTTTTTGACGTAGATGTCAAGAATTTTCAGTGTAAATGCACTGGAAGTGTAAATGTAGCAACTGAACCTGTTTTTCTTGATGAAATTTCATCGGTGGATGGGAGCTCCAAAAGGGATGATGGAGATTTGGACAACTGCGGTATTCTTCCAAATAATTGTTTATCATGTCTTTCATCTATCGATCACAGATCATTATGTTCTAGTCCTCCTAATACAAGGAAGAAGGCTCCTACTAAACATTCCTTTAAATGGAGTGGAAATGCTAATCTATGTGAGTTCAAGTTCTTGAAACAGAATTCTTATCATTACATTTTTAATTTTGTTTTTTTGTCATATAGAATGTTGAGTTATAACTTTGTTTACGTAGGAGAGTACTTTTTAAATTTAAAAAACAAAATGTCTAAATTTTTTTTATAATAGTCGGATAAATTTTCAAAAAGAAGCAGAATACATATAAGAAACAATTTATGCATATAAGAATTCTTTTTCAAATTGTGTAGCATACATGATAATTTGAATTGATGAACATTACACTATTCTAAATGTCCCCTTACTCTCTTAGCACAATGCATCTTATAGTACAGCAATGAGTGTATAATGGTTGTAAATCCTTCTTTTCCGGTTCTCAGTTTCCTCAAAGGCGATTCTACAAAGACCGCTGGCTGGTTCTCAGGTACCCTTTTGTCCAATTGAGAAGAAAATGCTTGATTGTTGGTCACACATTGACCCTGGCACTTTTAAAGTTCGAGGACCAAATTATTTGAAGTAAGTTAATATTCTGTCTGTAATTTGTTTCAAGAATACATTATGTGTACACAATTGGCTTAATAGTTCAAATTACACAGTTAAAATTTAGATTTTTGAATACACATCCATAAACAATTATATTTGACTTGGCTTTTTTAAAAACCAAAATTATGGCAGGGACAAGAAGAAAGAACTTGCTTCAAACCATTCTGCATATTATCCATTTGGTGTTGATGTGTTCTTATCCCCAAGGAAAATAGACCATATAGCTCGGTTTGTGGAACTTCCTGCGATTAGTTCTTCTGGAAAACTTCCACCCATACTAGTAGTAAATGTTCAGGTATTCATATTTTTCTTCTGTCATTAGTACTCATAAAGATTTTCATGTGGAAATTTTAATATGCTCTAATGTTTATGGGATGCATATTCTTATACTTTTATTTTGTGGATTTCAGATTCCTCTTTACCCTGCCACACTTTTTCAAGGTGAAACTGATGGGGAAGGAATGAGTTTTGTGTTGTACTTCAAACTTTCTGAAAATTACTCCAAGGAACTTCCGCTGCATTTTCAAGAAAACATCAGAGTAAGATGGATCCATGATGCTGTTACTTAAATATCACAATGTTAATTTGTCAGAAGTGCCTAATGTTATGACTTGCTGTGTGTTTCTGATGAAGTAACATCTCCTTCATGCCTTTCTACAGAGGATGATGGATGATGAAGTTGAAATGGTAAGGGGTTTTCTTGGAGATACAAATGTACCCTTCAGGGAAAGGTTGAAAATTTTGAGCCGAGTTGTCAACCCAGAAGATCTTTATTCAAATGCAGCAGAACGGAAGCTTATGCTGACTTACAATGAGAAACCTCTTCTGTCGCGTCCGCAACATGAGTTTTACTCCGTAAGTTTCAGTGCTCTTTTATAATTTAATGGCGAATACTTAAAATTGATCTATAATGATTCTCATATTTCCATCAACTCGTAATCTCTTATACAACCATCTTTGGTATCTCCAGTGAATGCTTTCTGTTGTTTTTTTAATTATAAAAGTGAACATAAAATTTGTATTTTCTGTGGACTCCTTTCACTAGTTTATTTGTTATAGTACATTTTGGCTGCTTCTTTTTGGTACCTATATCTCTGGCCTGCAATTTATGTGGGGTCATCATTTCATTTAAGAGACACATAATGTCCACGTTTCGGAACTTCATTTTCTAATCTTTTGATAAAATATAACCAATATTGTTTTCTTGGCAGGGAGAAAATTACTTTGAGATTGATTTGGACATGCATAGATTTAGTTATATCTCCAGGAAAGGTTTTGATGTTTTCCTGGATAGATTAAAGATCTGCAATCTAAATCTTGGTCTCACTATTCAGGCAAGCAGTTTTTTATTGATAAAATCAAATGCGTTTTCTGCTTCCTTTTACTGATCATTTTTTTCATATTTCCACCATAATGCAGGGGAACAAACCAGAGGAGCTGCCAGAGCAGGTTTTATGTTGTATTAGGCTAAACAGCATTGATTACATGAATTACCAGCAACTGGGGCTACCTGAGGATGCCCTCTAATAAAATAATTGCAAAAACATTTGTTATCAATTTTTTGCGATCAATAATGGTCATTTCATGATGGATTTCAGTGTCATCTTTTTTTGTTGTAGTTGTTAAAATAGATTTTTAACATCTTGTGGCAAATGATATGTGATGATGGGAGTGGATGGCATACTTTTCAAACTGGCCAGACCAGGCTCAAGAAAAGGTCACTGGCACAAAAATTCAAACTTGTACCTCCCTAAACCTACTTAAATAACGGACAAGAGGGTCCATAGTCTCAATACGCAAACAAGTTTATTCTACCAAGGAAACTAAATCAATTCAATGGGTGAATTCTGATCAATAAAAATATCTGATGGAGAGTTTTGCCACCTGTGATGGTCCTATCCGATTCGAGCATGTTTGCTTCTCGTAGAATATGTCAGTGGTCTCTCAGAAAGAAACTATAATAATTTATAAGTGAATTATGCCACATTATGAGTGTACAGTTGCTGAAGGCAGCAGGTGGGAAAAATGTGTTTTTTTTCTTAAAGGGATACAGCCCCATCGCCAGGGCAAATATCCAATGTTTGACTATTTATGTGGATAATGAGTTTAAAATTAAGGATATGTTGGAGATTAGTTGAATCCATCAATAGCAATAACAATGACAGAATTTCAGGATGTTAAATATTTTCAATTTTTAATGATCCACTATGAAGTTGTTAGGAAATTTTAGTATACTTTTTATACGTGGCTTCGAAGCATTAAAAATAACATATCTTCTCATGTTTTTTGGAATGAGACACTTTTTTTTTTGGATCCGTGTTTTGGAATGAGATACTGCAATAAATATACTGTGAATCTGGGATCTTAAATTGTCTGTTCAACGCTACTTAACATACAGAAAAATCCAATCGTAGTCTCAAGTTTCCATTCTATTCTTAAAAAGAAACATGAAGAATGAACGGAAATAAAAGATCTATCCATCCTTTTCCTAGTGAATGCCCAGTTTTCTGGTTTTGCACAAAGGAAAAATCAAATGTTTCTATATGACGGCCAGAATAATAGTTTAAAGTAATTTGATAATTCTCAAAGTTTACAAGGACTGAGAGGCTTTCCACATAACCCTTTGTTTCCAGAATATGAACTCTCAGGGAAGTCAATCAAAGGTTTTCCCTCTGGAATTTCTCCTTCAAGTAGATTGTTAGATAAGTTCAATTCCTTCAGCTTTAACAACTTGAGAAATCCATTGGGAATGTTACCAGTGAAGTGATTTTCCTGCAGCTTCAATCTCTCTAACGAGGTTAAATTTGCCAGCACCTCTGGCAGGTTGGAGCCTAACTCATTGAAGCTCAAATCCAAACTGTTAAGTGAATTCAGTCTCCCAATTGAATTTGGTAACCTACCTTTCAGAAGGTTGCGAGACAAATTCAGAAGCTGAATATCACATTGCCCTACTCCAATTTTCTCAATGCCACTTGAGAAGTTGTTACCAGAAAGATCAATAAATTTTAGTGATCCACCCCAAGTACCTTGTTCTATGTCAAATACTGGAGCTATGGAGCCTGTTAGCCTATTTGAGTGAAGATCAAGGACTCCTAGAACTTGCAAACCTCTAAATGAATCAGGAATGTACGAATGAAGAGAGTTCTTTGAGAGATTTAACATGTAGAGTTGATTCAGGCTTCCTATCCAAGATGGTATGCTACCACTGAGAAGATTCACTGACAAGTCCAGTTCTTGTATTGGACTATTGGTTGTTTTGAAAAAATCTGGAATTTGGCCTTGGATTCCACAACCAGCAAAGTAAATGCCGGAAAGTGATGACATGTTTGCTATCCATTTTGGGATGGCAGAGAGATTCAGATGGTTGAAAGAAAGATCAAGTGTTTGAAGATTTTGAAGGGAAGACATCTCTTGGGGTAATGTCCCTTCAATCAAATTTCTAGAGATGTTCAACATTATGAGCTGAGAAAGTAGGCCAATTGATTTTGGTATTTGGCCAGATAAGAAGTTACCATTAAGATATAACTCAGTCAGTGATACCAAATTGCCTAAACTAGATGGCAGTGCTCCTTCAAGTTTATTGTTTGATAAAGAAACTCTTTGAAGAGAAACCAAATAGCCAATATTGGAAGGTATATTTCCAACAAGGAGATTATTATGGAGTCTTAAGAAGCCAAGAGAAGACATTTCACCAGATCTTGAAGGAAATGGTATGGTTCCCTCAAGATAGTTGGTGTTCAGGTACAAAACTGAAATGGCAGTTAAATTGGTTAGTGAAGAAGGTATCTTCCCACTTAACGAGTTGTTTGAAAGATCAACCTTTTCCAAAGCCTTCATCTGACCAATAGTATTAGGTATGTTACCCTCAAGAGCATTGTCATGAACATCCAATTCTACCAAATTCATCAAACTCCCAAGTGAGTGTGGTATTATACCTGAAAATTGATTTGAATAAAGCAGCAACCTTTTGAGACTTTTTAGGCTTCCAAGGCTGATGGGGATCGACCCGGATAGCCTATTTTCCTGCAGAGCCAGTTCTTGGAGGTTTGGCAACTCACCAATGTTTTCTGGTATTGGACCAGTTAAATTGTTGCCATAAAGGTAGAGCTTTTTGAGCCTTGGCAGGTGCAAGCCAATGGTCTGTGGAATTGTTCCACCAAGACCAACTAAACCACCAAGATCAATGATTTCAAGAGAGGTGAGGAGTGTTATGGAAGGAGAAATCAACCCTGTCATTTGTGTTTGAAGCAAATCTGTTTCTGTTGAAATGAATCCTGGGAGATTGATCTGTGTCACTCTAGAAGTTCCATTTTCACAAACAATACCTTCCCACTTGCAACAGCTCTGACCAATCCACTTAGCTAACCGACCAGATGTGTCGTTTTGAATTCCGTTCTTGAAACTCATCAAAGCTTCCAAATCATTGAGACTGCATGCTTCTATAGTCCAACTTGTGCCTCCAAAAGCTATCACTGTCAATATTGCAAGTGCAACTACCTGTAGCAGCTGATAATCCATGCTGTTATAGGCTAGCAAATGGAGGTGGTTCTTATGGAGTGATCTATTGCACCTGAAAAAGCACTTCAGATTGTTGGCATGGAT
Organism: Lespedeza cuneata; assembly: GCA_037834515.1. NCBI lineage: Eukaryota > Viridiplantae > Streptophyta > Magnoliopsida > Fabales > Fabaceae > Lespedeza > Lespedeza cuneata. Next base: position 1,676 of record JBBMKG010681545.1, on the reverse strand, counting down.
TTCAATTTCATCTTGAGAAATAGATCATAAGGTGCAGATAAGAAAAAAAAGCTAGTATTTCTCAGAGATCTAACTTTTTCTCTTTGATCACCTTTTCTCTTTAAAAAAATTTTATGTGCTGAAAAGCATATTTGTCTCCCGGTCATGATATCCTTAATAATGCTTGTGGCCATTGAATTCAAAGACTGGCCCAACCCATTTGATTAGGCACGAATTTCGCCCGTTACAGGTTTTTGAGAATTAATGACAGTATACCTTCTCCAATGTGGGCTCCAAAAGTGTAGGAGTGCTTTGTTAAGACAAAAGCAGTAACTGTAACGCAGCAATGGAAAACCAACCTTCCCTATTTGAAAAATGACAGCCAACCAATTAAAGGATCCAATTGTACTTGAGTCTTTGTGGAATCGGACTAAGAAATCTAAATTGAAACTATGTCATTCTTGTGAGACTATAAAGCGCAAAACACCTTTGCAGTGTGTCCGCGTGTTAGACACTGTTCAAACACAACATTTGTCAAACACACTTAAAGTTTTATCACTTCGATATCTGATAAGTTTAAATACATGTCAGACAACCCTCTTGTATGTCGCAGTTATTATTATTTTTTTCTTAATTATTATTATTATTATTATTATTATTATTATTATTATTATTATTATTTTACTTAAACACCTATCCAATGCAGCATGGACATAAGCCAAGAGGGTGAGCCGAAACCAACTCTTGGCTAGACATTTCTCAAATAGTCCTATCATGAAAGAAGGGCTAAGTAATAACTTTGGAACCTTATAATTTCTTATTCGTGAGTTTGATCCCTCATTTTTTAATATACAATTTTAATCTCTTATTTTTTTTAAAAATTATACAACTTTAGTATTTTTAACAATTAACGGATAGTTGACCATGATATGACTTATTGACATGATACTTTAATATAGACAAATGAATGATATAACACTTCAATGATAACACAATAATATACAAGTCATTATCATATCATTGCAATGTCACTACTAAAGTATCACATGAATGTCATATGCATTCTTATTTAAATATTGAACTATATTATCTATCAAATGATATTAAAATTAATAAAATTAATTAAGTTTCTAATCTTTATAAAATCTTTTATTTTGAATTTTAGTTAAATTCTTATATAATTTTCAAAATAAAACATATTCGGCCTTTTTACACTCCAGTTACATTGATCAGCTTCTCTGATGTGGCTTTCACAAGTTTTTTTAAGTCAGCAGTTTTTGCAAGGTACTAATTACTGATTAGTCAACCTCATCTCATGCTCCAGTTCAACTCTTATGGTTGATTATTGTGCAATTTAGGACTTCATTTTCTTTTTATATTCTCCCCTTGTGCACTTTCATGTCAAGACCTCTGTCAGAAGACTGTTTCGTTATTGCAAATTTTATGCACTTCAAGGACTCATCTCTGTCCATAGTCTGAATTTTGGTAAACCCTTATTTACTCCTTTACCGCACACTTTTATGAGTTTTTTAATTTTTGGTGGTGAATATTTTTATGCATAAAGTAAAGCATATTAGAAAATGTTGCCTCGGAAGTTGGAAAGCAAAGTCTTTAGTAAAAGAAAAGCCCACACACAGAGGTACTGAGAATCAGATTTCATCTGAGAGGGTCTTGTAATCTTGCAGTTTTTTTTTTTT
>JBBMKG010681544.1:0-11779 GCA_037834515.1 Lespedeza cuneata | reverse complement strand
TTTTTTTTCGTGTTTGGAACCCTTGAAATTTGGGTTTTTCTATTTGTATGTTATAACATGAAATTGATTAAGGGGTTTTATTCCCAATTAAATTTTGAATAAATTGATATGCTATGTGTATGATTTGGAGATCAATTGGTGTTCCAATTGGCCTTAGAAGTTTGTTGTGTCATTGAAGGGAACTCACGTTCGCTTAATTATATAAAAGTCAAAGAAAGTAAAAAAAAAATAGAATAAGAGTATATTATATATAAATTTAAAAAATTTACTCCACTGTGTCATATATTATATATAAATTTTGTTCAAACAATTTACCCCACTTGCTTTTATCTACTTATTTTTTATTCTCTTAAACACAAAGAAAAATAGTGTATATTTTTTTAATAGGACTCAATCTACTTGTTTTTCGTGTGTCATATATTACATATAAATTTTGTTCTAATAGATTTAAACACATATTTATGAAATATTATATCTTGTGAATCAAGAGTAAAAAAATATATCTTCATGTATAAATTTATCTACTTAGTTTTATTTTATTAGACCTAACGTACCTAGTTTCATAAAAAAAAAATGTTTATCATAAATTAAGTTTAAATTTATTCGATTACTTTTTTTGTTAAACCCTAAGAAAGTAATAAATAAATAAGAATGTATATTTTTTTAATAGAACTTAATCAATTTATTTTTATTAAAAAAATTCATTCTCGTATATCATACATTATATACAAATTATTTTTAAATAGATTAACATACATTAAGTGTAAAAAAAAAATATCTACATTAATTAAGTATAAATTTATCTACTTTTATTTTATTAGACCCAACTTATCTTGTTTATTGAAGAAAAAAAAATCAATAAGTCAAAGAAAATTGAAAATAATTTTTTTCTTAAGAAAAAAACCAAAAAATAAAAAATAAAAAGACTAAATTACACTTAAAAGTGATACATGTCACAAATATATGAAGGGTAATAATGTATTTTCATATGAAATCTCTTTTCATATATAGTTAATTAAGGTAGATACAATCGAAGTTAAAAGAGTGTAAAAGCAAATCAAAATGATCTTTAACCTTGTAATGTAGAATAAATTTAGCTGAAATGTTGAATCCTTGGGCATGCTAGAGATTACATTCGGTCAACAGTTAATGAAACATAATCCTGAATCAGACGTATGTAAATATACATGTGCACACATAGACATGTAACTTGAGGTTAGACTAATGTACATATATATACATAATTACATTTTACAAAATATCAACATAATCTGCTTCATGATACAACCAGGCTTTGCCTATATATTCTCAAGCCATCCAGACAATGCCATGACACTAATCAACATTTTTAAAATATCTTCGGAAACATTCTTCCTCCTTGCAGTATTGGAGTATAACGTTATACACCTCAATCAAGAGTCTTGGGTATCGACTTGCAAAGTAGTTATAGAATCCTTCAGGAAGAGGTCCTACGAGTTTCTGAAAAGCCATTAAGAAATCAGAAACCATATATATGCATATGGATGGATGGAGAAAGCTGTAATGTCCTAAAGAGTAAAGATATCCAGCTCATGCACAAATTATTATCATTCTTCAATCATTAGGTATTCTCGAAGGTTATGCTTAAAAGATTATGCATACATGTCATATGTTAACAAAGATTCATTTTGAAATACTATCATAGCACCACCATTTAATAGCAAATGTAAAGGAATTATATGGCAATTAAATCAACAAAGGCTTGTCCATCAATCATCATACCAACACACAGTATGCCATCTCAGATACCACAGAAAATATTATCATAGCAACTCCATTTAGTAACCAATCATTTGTGCCATTAACTTGTCATATGGAGTTAACGTTCGAGGTTGATACGCATTTGGCTCATGATTCAATACACAGTATGCTTCATCGTAAACAGATTGTTTTACAACTATACCCTTTCCAAATAGATACAGTTTCATGCAGATCACATAGTACCACATGGTTGAACAGAAGAGATGTCTGGGGAATTAAAGACGTGTCTTAGGTTAAAAGTAATGTCTACTTAAGTTTAGATTAATGTTACATGGATTATGATACGGTTCAATAGATGTTATCAGTACAGCTACATGATACAAGACTTCTCCTGATACGAGGTAAAGGGGTAGACTTTGCAAGCATACTATTTAAGATTGATAATGTATTATTAGAATAGGGTCACTGTGCACAAACTTCAAACTACAGTATAAGTCTGAAGTCTGGACTCTACAAAGCAATAGGGTCTTTGATGGGATGGGAAAAAGTCGTTTACCCTTAAGAAGTCTAAATATCCCTCAAAGAACTCAATATCAAAATCTGGCATGCCATCTACACTATTTGAGGCATTAACTCCCTAGTTTTGTTCTGTCAATGCTTACACTGGGCGGAATGCTGCCTTGAACATTTTGATCGCAAACCACCCATAGTATGTGACATAGGCAATTTGATTGTACCACTACCATGTAAACAGATTTAGATAATCAAATAAGTACAATTAACATTAAGGACATTTTTTGAAAATATGCAAATATGTTAGTGTCACTTATTTTTCACTTCTGCTCAACATACATTTGAGGCACCTCGAAAATCATACTTGCTAATTTGTCAAGAATGCAATTTGTTAAGACTTAAGATGATATTTGGGTTGCTAAATTCTAAAGATGGTTCTGATAACGGACATCTAAACCAATCAAGTACAAATATTCCGACTTTCATAGTGGTTTGAACTTTGAAGTAGTTTTGGGTTATTTACTCTTGCAATACATGGGATGTGATGATAGGGCCAATCCACGCCACAGCCCCATGAATAAAAAACTAGTTAAATTTTATAAATGGTTACTAATGTTCTTAGCAAATTTTATAGCTGGTTACTAATGTTCTTAGCTTTTGAAATGTCTTCATATTTGGTTAACTTCTATATAGAGGTGGTTGAAATATTCATATTTTCAATCATGAGATGGCAGTCTGCATTATGACTGATTAGTTCTTTCTATAGCTATAATTTTCTTTTGAAATTTTCATGGGAATGAAGCTGAGCATGGCAAGTAGAGTACCTATTTTGTTATATGATGGGTGGGTATGAGATTTCATTCCCACGACCCACAAGGTGAGTAGACACAGGTCAAATATTAGTTTTACTAGGGCTGAAGGGTGCAGGATGGGATAAGTTAGCAAAATGCTGCTGTAACCAACCATGTTGCGAAGCCTATTCAACCAAAATAAGAAATGAAAATATAAATTCAGAAAGAACCTGAATTTCTTGAGGCAATTCTCTATAATGATTTAGTTTGTTTCTCATAACTCGCAACAAGTCTCGAACACTGTTGAAGTTATACCGTCGGTAATGACCAATGTTGGCAATGAAAGCTAGTTCCATCCTTTCATCCCATTTTCCACCCAAGGCCACTAAGGCAATGCTTTCTAATGCCACCAAAAGATCAGAATTAGTCTCTCTATCTTCCAGTTCCACCCTATCACTGGTGTCACGTAAAAAAGAAAGTCTCATCTCGGAACTCCAGAAGAAAGGATGGCACAATACTTCAGTCGCCTTTGGCCTGGAAATAAAGGAAATAACTTCTTAAATGAAATTGCTATATTGTAACAAGAAAATTACAAATATAAATGCTAGAGATATAACAACTAGCTAAATCTTTTAAGGAAGTTGATCTTTGGAATTGGAGACACATATACTTCTAGTCCCTCATATTATAGGAACTATCAGAGGATCCCTCTAATTTTAATTTATGTAACCAAATGTTTTATATTACTTATCAAGTTTTGTCAATCATGTGCAAATGATAGCACTTGTGACTCCTTAACAAATGGGTAAATGGCAAAGTTCAGAGATTCATAATGCCTAGTGGTGGAGTTCCTTAAAGTGGCTACCAAATTAATTAACACCATTCCTTCATTATTACTGCGGCCTAATGATAAAAATTCTTCTGCACTGACTGAACCTTCACATGCATGTGCACGCAGGGCAAAGCACCTTCATCTCAGTTTTTTTTTTATTCATATTAGTAAACTGTATGCATTGTTTTTAATAGCAAAAAGAAACATGTAATTAAATTAGAGAAAAGAACAAGGGGATCAAAATAAGAGAGTTGTAGAAAGGACCACCTGAATCTTGATATCAGCAGACCTTGGAAAACTAAAATAAATACTACAATAGATTGATCATTAGATATTATCAAGATAGGGTATACTACTACACTCATGCTGCCACGCATCTTATCTTTTTATTTCATAGAAGGTATATTGACTTGAACTTTGAGACTTCCACCATTTTCTACCACATACCAATTAAGTAAGTCATAACATGATGCAAAATTATGAAGGTACATGAAAATATATTTCCATTATCTAGAAAACACATTGAATGAGAATGTTTTACCTAAGATGAGGGTTGGGGTTTAATAAATGACTAATAAGATCTTCGGCTTCAGGAATAAACTCCAGAAAGAAAAGATCCTTTTTATTGTTCAAAATATTGATATCTCGTTCAAAACATTTTCCAAATGGATGTCTTCCCCCAGTCATGCAGAAAAAGAGGATACAACCTAAACTAAATATATCTACAGCTCGTGTTTGGGGTCCTTGACTAAGCTGTTCTGGTGCTTGCCAACCTGAACTGCCAGCTCCTGCAATTAAGCCATTTAACCTTAGGGCGAGAATAAGAATCTAATCAAAATCCTACAGATTAAAATGTAGGATTCAACAAAAACAAGTTCCTTAAGCTGCAAAAAGGAACCAAAAAAAGGAAAAAGTGACTGACTTTATAGACCACTGCTAAAGTCTAAAGTTATGACTCTGAAATCTGAATAATGAGATTGGATTAATATGGAAAAAAAAAATTGGGAAAGAAAACAAAATTAGCAAACAACTCTAAGAATTACTTCCTAAATTAGATCAATTGATCCTGCAATAAATTATATTGATTTTCTGATATATATTGAAGACATGCTAAGACATTCTAAAATACATAGTAGATATTTTGAGATATTCTAACACTCCGTATCAAGCTAAAACTTCATAATCTTTCAGGTTGTTACACATAAAATACTAAAAGAAAATAATTTTAAAATAGCGTTGGCTCCATAAACCATAGCTAAAAAGACAATTCAAGGATCTGGAGATGTTGGCGAATCAATATGCAATATGAGAACCAGTAGAACATACCTCAGCAAAGATTACTGGAGTGACACTAGTAAAATCATGACAAACCCCTTAGGGATGTTGATTGTCATAAGTTTACCAAACTTTGGTAAAATCATGGTACCACTCAAATACCATATTAGAACTATTGGGTTTTGATAGAGAAGGGGGAAATGAGAGAAATATGTCTCTAAATAATGAATTAAATAATGAATTCAGATAGAAATGGTATATAATAATGTGATACAAAATACAAACTAATGTCATATTTATACAGAATACTAATAAGAGAAACATCGACTAACCCTAAGCATATAAGGAATCAAATCAGGAAACAACTCCTAAGATTAGTTCTCAATTAGATCACAAATTGAATCCAATAAACTATCATGATCTTTTAAGATATGTTGAGGATAAGCTAAGACATTCTGAAATACTGTGGAGATATTAAGAGATGGCATTACCACAGTAATCTACATATACTCATTTCATACCAGACTTAATTGGTTATTTACATGACAAATGCTAGGAAAACAAATAAATTTGCTATTCTTCAAAGGAGTACATACCGGTAGCATTATTACCCAACGAAGACATGTTTTCACGAAGGCATTTGCTAATCCCCATATCAGAAAGCTTTGCACATAAGAATCTTTCCTTGATTATTAGAACATTGTGTGGTTTCAAATCTCGATGTATCATTCCCAGTTCATGCAAATGAACGACCCCCGAAACAATGTTCCTACGTTGGAAAAAAAAAATGGAAGTTAGTTTAATAAAAACAAAAGAAGTATAAAATAAACTTAGAGAGACAACTTACATGCATGAGCTTTCATTAAGGAACACTTATCTCAAACTTAAATGAGTTGGATCAACTATAAGAATCCATATTGTAACTCAATATGTTTATTCTTGGGCATTCTTTCTTATTCACTACTATGTTTTCCTCCTATCTTTTACTACCATAACTTATTACCATTAGTTTATGATTTTATGTCACCCATTGTACCCAGTTCATCCCCCTGGTTTCTCCTCCTATCGCAGTGAAATGCTCAAATTATTGTAGTCAATTCTATCTGATCTATCTGAATCTACCTTAAGCTTAGATGCTAAATCTGGCATCCCCAATTATCTATCACCTATCCTTTTCTTTTGTATTTCTTTCCAAAGTTGCAGTAATGGTCCCACACATCGATTGACAGGTTCAGACAATAAAATGGATTGAATAATACAGAATGGTATTAAGACAGCTATGGAGAACAATCGTAACCAGGAAAATATGAAGAACAATCTGATAGAATGGTTGTTCTACCAGCCCAGCCAAATGGCTCCCTCACTCAAACTGTCTCTCTTCTAACCGAATTTCACGCCGGCTCCCTTCTCTCTCTTTATTTCTTATATAACTAACTCACCCCATTACACTTCATTTCTCTCCTTCGCCTGCCAACTCAGGCTCTATTTTTCTTAAAATGTTTTCTATAGTAAACCTACCAAACCTTGGGCCTAATCACTCCATTGGGTACCAACTGGCTCAATTCTTCCTCACGGTCTGAATCATCAACAGTAGCAAGGTACATTTTCTTACCCTGCAACCAAACTACCCTAATGAGATCTCACATCAACTATATATGGCCAAAATAAGGCTTATAAAGGCTCGGCTGATCACCATCTCATGAGTTAGCTTTTGATATTGAATTAGACCCTGGTCCAATTTTAAGATGGTATCAAAGCCTATAATAAATCAAATAATGGGTCACCCTCAACTATCCAAAAATTTACTTGACCCAACAGTTTTCCTAGTGCAATAAAAAATAAATTAGTTCTCCAATCTCCACATTCCAGATGGCCAATCCCAGGAGTTTCCACATCAACTATAGATATGGCCAAAGCAGAGGTAATAAAAGCTTGGGCAACCTTCACCTCATGAGCTAACTTTAAGGATTAAGTTAGGCCTAGCCTAAATTCAAGATGGTATTGACACCTATCATAGATCTAATATCATGTATAAAAGTATTTAATTTTGTTGATAGTACGCTAGTATTAATAAATCATCAAATCAAGAAGACATAATACGAACCTCATCAGTTTCAGTAATAAAGGTGATGGATAGCCCTCTTTCTCCCAAAGATATTGTGTATTATCCTGCCCTGACTCCATTTGGGACTTTATCAAATGTCTGAAACCTTCATCCTTTCTAAATGCCGAGTTTTCTGATATTTTCGAATAAATTTGAATCAAATCATCTAAGTTGCACGTACAACGTTCCAATGCAAGGTAAACAAAATCGCGATCATGCTCCACCCCATACCATCGGACAATGTTTGGATGACGATCAGACACGATGAGGTTTTGGATTTCTTTATAGGCTACATCATGATGAGCCTTGAGAAGACGTTTCACAGCAACTGCTCGGCCTTCATATATTCCTTCAAGGACAATGGTCCCATTGCTTCCCTTAGCAATCTCTTTGTTTGAAACAAATAATTTACCAATCCTTCGTCCATCACCACTTTCATCAACTTGATTGAAATACTGCCACACTTCTCTATCAGCATCCTTTTGTGTCAGTACATCCTCATCTTCTGAAGACGGCTGTTGTTCCCAGTTATTGATAGTTCCACTTTTCTTCCCTGACTTACGTGTTTTCTTTTTCTTACCAAGTGAACTTTTTAATTCAGACTCAGTGTTGTGGTCCTTCAGTATATCTTGATTCTTAATCACTAGAGAATACTGATAGATGAGTGAAGAGACCAGAAGAAGGACCGTAAACAATATAAGAGGTAATGGAGTTGGCCATTCACTTGTCCTATTCAGATAAACTTCCCTTGGAGTAGAAATCTTCATGAGAGGCTGAGGGGGCATTGTATTATCATCATGACCATTGAATAATCTATCCACATTTGGCTGCGACGGAAGCATTAGATTTGAGGTAGGCAGTGAGAGCATATCATTTTCATAATAAGCCCCAAGTAATCTTTCAGTTGGTGAGGGTTCAAACAGAAAATTCTTTTTCAGGCGAAGGACTTGCTGTATCTCATGACATGGGTATGGCATTGCAAAATTGAGGTCACTGTCAGAAGCATACTCATCCTCTACATCCAATGGAGTATGTTGGCAGAATAATACAGCCTCGAATTCAGCTACTTTCATAGTCCACAAATCTATTCCTAAGCTAGGATCAACAGACTCTAAAGAATAATCTTTCCTAAAAATCATGAGCCGCAGGTCTGGTAATTTTAGCTTCACAGGATCAGAAAGATCCTTATTGTTTATGCTGAAGATATTAGAAGAATTATAAGGATCAGAGATCGGACGAATTTTAATGATTGATCCAGTTTTAGCATCAACTTCAAACATAGTGATTCTTCTGGATCCAAGTGTTGCTGCTCCATTGTCTGAAAAAATAGGTGTACGAGCTACAAATTCTTCTATAGATTTTGAGATTCTCTGCAGATATGACAAACCAATCAATGGAACATCAAGCTCAGTCTTCATAAAGAATTAGCGGCACTATGAAAACACTATTGGACATATTAAATATTAAAAAAAATTTTAATAAAAAGAAATAAGGAACACCCTACATCATTGATAAATCATAAGAAATTTTGGCATAATTGTTGATTACAACCCATGGCAGAAAAAATTTAAATAATGCAGAATACCAATAAATTCTCTCTCAAATTGTTTCCAGTTATAGGTATGAGACTAATAAAGAAATAACAAAACATTTAATTAGATATAGAGTTCGGAACATCTACACCACGTCTCAAAACCAACATGCTACTGGAACAACCTGAGACCTATATTAGTCTCCCTGAAAATCACTGTTAGAAATTGATCTATTGGAAATAGATACATTTAAAGCCTAGGTTCATGAATATTTCAGATTCATGCATGGTGCCTTATCCCATGTACTTAGGAATATGAAGTAGCTCTTGTCTTCAAGCATCTTGTAAATCTTACATGTAAATTGTAATTAATTCAGAATTGTATATATATCCAACCAGCAGAGTGCTTCAACACTCAAGTATTTCATAAATTTCAGTCTCAATATTCAACTACCATAAAATGATTTCTCTCGCATTTCTTGTAAACTTGTTAGTATGAAGTTCAACCCAAGCCGTTGAAAGGCTTTAGATCAAGCAATACTAGACAATTACCAGTATTTCTGTCAAAAAGCTAGTATTGCTTCTTGAGTTCAGAACCTTCCACACAAACCAAAGCACTTGTACATTATACAAATGACTAGCTAAGTGCATAGATCCATTTATGCTATTCGTCAAATGAGGTATCGGTCTATGTTATTCCCATAAAATGACAATTCAATGGATACAAACTTGCAAAAATTTTCATCCACATATCGAATCAAGAACAAGGGTAACTTCTAAGAAAGAGTAAAATTAAAGATATTAGTCTGAAACAACCATGAAAATGTCAAAACACAAATACCATTTTACCAAAGTGCTCGTCGTGCATGTACAGTGACCAGTCATCCCCACATTCCATGAACCCGGTCATTACTGGCGCAGATGCATTTTCTTTATCATTATTATCCATATTCGTGAGAGGTCGATATGATTGGTAGATCGGCAATCCTGTGGAGAATGACCATATCGCCCTGGAGGAACCACTCTTCAATTGCTCCACCAAATGCATAGTCCCATCTAGGGTCGCAACCAGTGTCGTAGTTCCAGCCTCACTGTCAAGCAGAAGAATTAGCCAATATAAGCAAGTAACAAGCAGAAGTTGTTTTCGAGTAAAAGAGAAGAGGGAACTAACGGTGGAAAAGAGAGAAGGCGTCGATGGTGGTGATTGGGGAATGAGGTTGGGAAGAAGGAGAAGGCGAGAAGAGAGGGAAGAAAGAAAGAAAGGAAGTTCATTGGGAATGGGAATGGGAATGGTAAAGGGGGAATGGTGGAAAAAGAATTAAGAAGGGGAAGGAACGTGCACGTGCAGCGTAAAAGATTCCAAGTTTGTTGTGATGCAGAAATGCAATGTTTGGATTCCCCCCAAAACCCAAATCCTTCGCGTTGGACTTCTCTCACAAACCCTCTTACCGCCTCCCCACTTTTGTTGTCGGGATTAGGATGGATAAATTAATTAAAAATTAAAAATATATATACATAATGTTGTTTGTGTTTTTTTTTTTTTTTTGATTTTTTTAAGTCATAAATATTAAATAATATATCATTTATCTAATAATAATTATAAGATATATCAACATATTTTTTATTACTTGAAAAATATTTAATGAGATGCTCAATTTTATAATGTTATGATAGTTAAGTGATAAAATTTGTAAATAAAAAAAATTAATGATATAATTTGTTAAAATGTCAAAATTAAGTGAGAAAAATATAATTAAGTCTAAATAAATAATATTTTTTTAATAAATAGTCATTTTACACCATGTAACTACATTTTAGTCTTAAAGTAGGTATAAAAATCACCTAATTGAGATTAATTTATATTTGGCTCAACTCGTAATATTTTTGAAATTCTAACCCAACTCGATCACAATTTATTATAAATGAGATTCAATCGGGTTAACTAAGTTTAATGTAATATATCAATATTATTAAAATATATAGTTAAATTATAAAAAAGAAAAATCTATTCTTAAATTAATATACATTTTCAATATATTTTCAAAAATAAATAATATTTATTCCAAATATCATATTATGCTATATAAAATATTATTTATTAAATAAAAAGATTTTATTATTAATGTGCAGTTATTCAAAAAAATTATAATTTTTAAAAGAATTTATGATACTAAACCTAATTAGGATATCCAAAGTATAATGTGAATCTATATAAAAAATGTATTGAATCTAATTTTAAGATTTAAATTCATCTAAATCAACCTCACACTGAACTTAATTTAATGGGTTGAATGAGTCATTCTCATCTTTAAGTAAGACTCTTTTGTTTTTCACACTTAAATGGATCGATTTAGCCATCACAACACTTTCAAAGATTAATCATTCATCAAATAAATAAGAATATTAAATATAAAAATATGATTTATTTATTTTTATATGTATATATATTGTTCTTAATAACATAAATGTTGTTCAAACTTAATGGACTGATTGGTTGTTCAATAGGGGAGGGAGAGGATGAATGTTAATAAAGAGAAAAAAGTATACAAGTAGTATAAACTTTATCCTTTTTATAAATAGATATCTTTAATTTTAATTTTGTCACATTTTATTCTTAAATTTTATCTTATTTGTAAATAAATATCATAAATTTTAATTTATTTCAGTTGATCCTTAAACTTTACAATTTTTACAAATAGACACCTTAAACTTTAATTAGTTTCTAATTTATTCTTAAAATTTATTTTTTTCACAAATTTTTTTTCTTCTACTAAGTTATAATCAAAATTTTTATCTTAAATATCAATCAATCAATCATTCATTATTTTTTCTTTTCATATTACAATTCATTTTTTATATATTAAATTACTGTAAATATATGAATTTTTAAAAAAATAAAGTAACTAAAATTTTTTAATTGATTCTGTAATTCTAAATTTTATACATTTTAGTGTTAAAAAATGATTTATAAAAATAAAACTAATAAATAATTG